>ARYC01017763.1:0-90694 GCA_000711775.1 Oxytricha trifallax
ATTTGATATGATAAAGCGTGGAACGCCAGGATGTTTGAAGAACTGTAAGGTCCAATTAACTAATTAAGTAAATTTCAGAAAAATCCACTCATTTATTAGACTATGAATTGAGTAGGTAGCCTCAACTGATAAGGCGAGTGCACTCATCCTGTTAAGTATCAGCATAAGTTACCGATATCTTATAAACGCGAATCTTCTAAATGCTGAAAATCAAAGTGAAATGAGATAAAGTGAATAAAGGCGTCACAGAGGGGGTATTTTGCAAATAAGACAAGTAAATTTTAATTAAGTATGAATTAAGAACCACATTTTTAAAAATAATCATTTAAATTTTATTAAGTTAAATTCTTAATTGCCCGCCTTTATTATGCAAAAAACAGAAAACCCAGCAGATCAGCCTGATAAATTTCAGGACAGCAATTCATTCATTGATTAAGCAAATCCTTTATAATAGAGCGAATGCTCATCAGAAAGAGGGTCCCTCAGATCACATCCTCTATAACAATAAAAAAGTACGAATGCTGCTGGAGAAATTCAACAAGATACACTGACAACAGCGAGCAAGAGGGGCAGGAGGTCAAAATATGAGGGAGCATAATATCCTGACCTCGTTGATAAAGCTAAGCTCATCTTGCCTCATCACAACTACGATATTGATTAGATACTGGCAATGGATGAGTTTAAGCCTCTCATTTGAAGCAAAGATATATCCAGATTTGTTAACAAGTTCATATTAAATAAGACTACTCAAAGCCAGGCTAAATCTGTTAAAAATATTAAAATTTGTTCCCTCAATGATGCAGGAGAAAATTTGCCGCCAAAGTCAAAAGTAGCCAGCGACCATTTGAACAATCTTAAGAATATAGAAGGCAACGAAGGCTAGTTAGAAGCTCATAATTCACAGGTTAACTATGGTGCTAAAATTCAATCTGAAATTACTTCGATTTACATTCGAGAGTACATGATCTTGAAACCAAACGAAAGGCAAGACTTTATTTGGAAAATATTTAATCGAAATAGTCAGAGTCTGTTGGAATTTTTGCAAAATCTTAAAACTGCTTGCTCTGAAAATCTCTACGAGGATATGTTCAGAATAATTTTTGAGTTAAATCAGAGAGCTCAGGCAAGTTTGCAGATAAAGACAAGGCTCTTTGTATCCTCACTACTCTACTACAGATACGAAATCATTGAGGTTGATGACTCTTTGTTGAGAAGCGCTTTAGCATTGTTAGCTTAATGACCAAACACAGAATAAGCGCTTGGTCTAGCGAATTATATATTCATCAATGAACCTGATTATTTGTTAAAGCTGCAAGATGAACTTTAAAAGCTTGATAAGACGAATATTGGAATAATTCCACTCATGATTGGAACTTTCTAATAGTTCAAAATAGACTCTCAAGCAGTCCGACTTTTACCTAACACACTCTTAAGTCTTAATAAAGCTTTCATTTAAGTTCTAAAAGAGGATTAGGGCCTTAGATTGATAAGAGATGTGCCTATCAATGTGGTTGGAGACTTTATTCAGATTTGTGCTTGTCAATGCCATCCTCCTATTAAAAACTTGACAATTTCATTTAAACAATGACAGAAATTTTTGTTTAGAAATGGGACTTCATTGATCAGGATGATTTCATACATTATCTATAATAGATTTCATTCGAGCTATAATAGAGAAATCCACTATGGGTCTCAAAATTGGATGCTATATCAGATTTAGGGAAAAATCTTGCTTTCATATAATTTGAGAAAGGTGTAAGAAACAGGAGGGACGTGATATAAGATTGCTTAAAAGCTGACTTCACAAAGTTAAATTAGCTTTTAAACATTCCTAATAAGACTTGTGACTTTAACGAAAATGAGTAAAAGAAACTGCTTAGCCAATTTAAAAAGTTGAATGTTTTATCTTTATCCGTAAATTAATTTGCAAAAACCGCTAGTTTAAAAGCTTTTGCTGATTCACAGCAAATGCTAAGACTTTAACAGATATTGGCGATAAATTTCTCATGCTATAGAGACTTTGCATTAATTACTTGATTTGGGAGGATACCTAGTATTCATTTATAAACTTTGGCGTTGGTAACGGTAAGACACTGCTCTGCTCAACTTTAGCTGCTCTTAAATCGAAACTTAATCAAAAAATAGTTTTTGTAGTAGGCAAAATGAGCATTTAGTTTTGAGAGACGAGAAGAAGTTTGAAAGTATAATCACGAGTTTAGGTTTGAACGTCAACGTGAACTAATATGAAAATAAAATTGGGGTCTACTATTTAAGTCAAAAGTATATCGAGAGCGTTATGGAGCTTCCAGAGTTTCTAAATATTTGGAAGCAAGCAATCGTTATCATGACGAGTATGATTGGATTTTATTCGAAGGGAATGTAAAGCAAATAGAAAGCTAGCTTAAATTTTATCGCTCTGCTTACAGCGTTACCGGTTTTACTGGATCACAACTTACAACAAAAGAATTAAATTGTCTGAAAATAGCATTCGGAACAGAGGAAATAATGTTTCCAAAGTTAAGCTCGATTGTTGGTGATAAAAGAGTGAAGCTTCACCAGGAACTCATCACATCAAGCTAACTAGACTATTGTAAGAGAGTTTTCGAAATCTCCGCCCATTATTGCAAGCTTACGCCAGTAATTATAGTAGCGCAGCAATCATACTCTATGATTGAGGGTCACTTTAAAAAGTTTGCTTAAGTTCCATTCTTTCCAATGAAGAATGTTAAAGGCACAAAAGTAGAGGCCTAATTCGATCATCAATTTGTTAGCAAGAACAATAATGGCTAGTTCGGAGTATTTCTCCTGAATGAATAACAAGGGAGAGGTACAGATCTTAAGACGACTCATGAGATAGAATTAAATGGTGGCTTATTTTTAATAGTTGCCGACATATTCTCCCTGAGATCGACTGAATAAATCTTGGGTAGAATAGGTCGTCTTCATAGAAAAAGAACTTACAAATAGGTAATATACAAGCAAGGTTCAAAAGAAACCGCGGAGCAGGTTATTTCGTTGCACTAATAATTTATTGAAAATCAAAATCATATAAAAACTGCTGCTCTTTAAACTGCTCTAGATATCATTAATGGTGCAAGAAAGTTGATGACCTTAATTAGGAACTTCATTAAAATAAAGCCGTGGATAGATTAGATGAGATCTTAGAGTTGAATAAAATTAATTCTTCCAAGAGCGACAGATCCATATTATAGAGCAAATAAAACGAATCTGAAGAGCTTCATAAGCAGAATTAATCAATGACAGAGTTGGAAGTTTAGAAGGAAAACCCTACAGAAGGAAATGTGTCAGAAGAATGCAAGGTCGATAGCAAAGAGCAGTACAAGTATGAATAAGATTAGATTTAGATTCAAAAGCAGAAAAGTCAAGTGGAAAGTAATAACTTGAGCTCCTTGGATTCTTTGGATAGCTCTATCGAGATGCTTGATTCATCCGTGGAACCAAACAGAAGAAAGATCAAGACTGAGCGCAAAATTTCGATAGAATTAGACTCGAAATCAATGGGATCTTTACTCAAATAACCAACTGTGTAAGCTAAGAAGAAGTAAACCTCAAAGAAAGCAAAACTTGAGAAATCTAAATCAAACTTAAAAGCGGTTGAGAATAAGCTGACTCTTTTGTGTCAAAATATGGGAGAATAACTGGAAAGCGAATTACGGCAACCAATAAAGCATCAACTGAGGAAGTTAAACGTCAAAAGATTCATGAATCAAGGAGCAGCAGCTCAGACTGATGGGTTGACAAGAAATGAAATCAGCAATGAAAATGCTAAGCGTAAACTAAATGAATAAATGCTAAATTGTTAAGTTAAATAATATATAAACACGCAATCTCAATCTCAATTCATGTCTAGATTTTATTGATTAGACAGAATTCTTCCCTCTCCATCAATAACTCCATTGTCATGAAGTTAGTGAACGAGCTACTTATAGCCTACTAGCTCATCCATGTGTGCTTTGATATCGTTGAATTCATCCCTCATTCTTTTGTTTTCCTGCAAATACTTTTATTTGCTGCCTCTCATTGCAATCTCCTCGCCTTTAACTTCTTCCACCTCTTTCATTCTGCGCTTTCTCTAAGAGCTTTGTTTAATCAAATGAGCAGATTTTCCTTTTTACACTATTTCAGTATAAAATAAATGAATAATTACCGCTATAGTTTAATGATTCGCTCAATGCTTGAGCAAACTCTGGCCTCATATGGACAATTAAGTTCTATGTCTAATCAAGTCTATCCCTTCTTTTTTACTTTGCCTCATAAATCATTTAGTTGATACCATCATTATCTAATGACATAAGGATGTCACATATCCACTTTTTGTCCAAGTGCAACCAATCGCACTGATCTGGGAGGAATTTCAGCAATGAGGGCTTTTGTTGAGCATACCCTAGGAAGTCATCAGCAGTGAGGCCCTCTATTTAGGGAACAGCGGCTACAATTACATCACTTCTTTTTAAGTACTAAAGCTAAATTAATTTCATAAATCTACCTCTTTTTCACCGTTGAGGATGCTTTTAAGGAAATAAACATTGCAACATCCTAATTTTGGCAAATAAGCTCCTCACTCCTATGCTAAGAAGTCATGTAGCTCTTTCTTACTCCCAATCTTCTCTTGCACTTAATGGACGTTAACTCGTGACAACTATCCCTGCATCTGCACATATCATTAAAATAGATATATTTGATTTACCTTCTTGTCAGTGAAGTATAGAAATGGACTACAAATTCTTTTTAATTAATTATAATATTAAATAGGGTTACTATTAACTATTCTAGCACGATAGGAAAACACTATAAAGGAATCCTCTTTGTTGAAGAAGTAAAATCTCCCCGCATAAAATGAAATCATTTACGGCTAAGAAATAGTCACAATCAATGCTAACTGATTATTTTAAGATGAATAATGAATCTTAAGAATCCAGTTTATCCGACCTCGAACTTGAGGAATCAAGAGATCAAATTTCCGAACGAGGCAGCATTAAAATTTATTTAGGATGCTCTACTCAACTCCTCACAAACTCACCAATTAGTGAAAATGATGTCATCCTTGAGAATTGGGGCGAAGATTCCATTGCTGAATCTGAAAGTCACCTATAGTAGAAGACGAATACGAAGGATTTGATTTATAAAGGTATGATCCAAGATCGTAGATTTAATTATCATAATTTAATGACAAAAGTATAGGGTGTCTAACCTCAACCTAATTTTAGGAGACTGTTAAAATTATCGCTCTATTTCACTTACGATATAAGTTGGATTAGGAGAAAATAAAGTACGCCGAGTCGGATTTGAATAATGAGCTTAGCGAGTTCCTCCACAAGATGCAAGTAAAACCGGATTCTAATATTGATGTAATATCTGACAAGCTTTAACGCCTGAATATTGGAGGAGAGTCTGAAATCTTTGGAATGGATCATGAAAGTAACTCTCAAGGTTTCTCTTAAAAACAGAAGTGAATTGATTGAACCATTTAGGAACTTTATTTTGAATCCGGTTGTAGCCTGGTAAATATATGTAAACGATATGGGGTTACTAAGTACAGAGTTAGAAATGCTATCTAAGAGAAGCAATGTAGTATTCTCGATAAAGAGAGAACGACTATTAAGCGCAATTAAAAACTTCCTGATAGCTTAAAGGAATTCATAAAAAACTTTCTCTCAACTGGTTAAAAAATTTCAAATCTCAAAGATTTGTAATCTTGCCTCATAAAAAAGTTTAATATTGCTGTTTCTCTGAGCTGGTTAAGTAAATATGTTCGATAATAATTAGGCTTAAGCTATAAAAAGGTTTATTCAGTTAATGTCTGAACAAATTCTTAAAAGTCAATTTTTCAAAGACAACTTGCTGCTTTTAACTTTGCTAGCATTCTTGACAAGGGTTTGAATCTAATAAATATTGATGAGAGCAGCATCTAATGGATTGAAAATCCAGGCAAAGCTTGGTCAGTCAAAGGATTAAAACGCTATAATTCAAGTTTTCGAAGAATATCCTCTGTAAATATTATAGGAGCAATTAGCTCAAGTGGAAATTTATATTTTACCTAGAACTAGGGCCACAACAACAGCATGACTATTTGGTTTTTTATTTTAAAACTTGTGTCACACTTAGAAAAACATAATAGCAACTGGAGGGAATCCACAATTTTAATGCTTGACAACGCAGCTTATCACAGAAGTAAATATATCAGGGATAAATTAGTGAAGTACAAGATTCCAATAGCTTTTCTTGGTCCATATTAATTTGACTTGGCACCTATCGAAAAACTCTTTGCGTTTATTAAAAAAGATTCATAATTTGCAATAAATCTCAAAGCTTTGACAAAGTAAGTTTGTTTTTACTCTTAGAATATCTTTAATTTATATAGAGTCCAGTTGTTAGCAAAGCTTGGTAGTCATTATTGTAGCCTTAACTATTCGTGGATTCAGGGATCTTTTCAGAAGGCATTGTAAAACTCTTTAAAGTTTTTAAGCTTATAACCTATTTGAATAAGGCACGATTATATTTATCAATGATTAAATCTCCAGTTTAATTTTTCTAGTTCCTGTTTTGCTTCTTTAAATTTAAAATTTTTATAAATTTTTATCTAGCGGGTCAGATCGTTAAACGATCATAACAGTTAACTGTAAATACAGATTGAAAGTACTGGTTTTAAATTGGACTTCTTTTGAATATCGGCACAGCTTAGCTTATTGCATATTCATCTTAACATAATCTTCCTTTCTTAAAGTTAATCAAAGCAAACAGATAAAGTTTTATCCTATTTATGAGCGAGCTGAATTAATTCTTGGAATCTTTTGATAAGCATCTTAAAATTACTATTACATAATTCAGTTTAAATTTATCTCTGAAACTTTGGTCTATCTAAATAATGGAGTAAGTTTAGGTAAAGGAGAGAATTCAATAAGCATACTGAATAATTTTTATTTATTTAATAACTTAAATCATTGTTGTTTTTTTCATAATTACTTCAAGATAACTTTAACCATAGCTACCTTAAATATACAAATTTGTTTATTGAACACTTAAATTTTTACTATGATTGTGTAAGATGTTCAAGCATTTGGAATCCCTTTACATTATATCCATATTGGTTTAAATAAAAAGTAAAGCTTTTGAACTTTAAATTGGTTAATTGAAATCAAATGAATCTTATTTCAAAGTAAATTGCATCCTAAATTTTTCATCGGACTTTGTTAACTAATTGAAATCCATAAATTTTAAACAATTGTTCTTGCTAAAATTTATCTTTAAAAATATTCTTCACATTTATTATTAAAAAATTCATGGTCATGTAATTTTATTCCTGCTGTTTACAACATATTTAGCTAACATAGTAAAAAAGTCTATAGGAATAAGTTGAATTGAAAGGCATTAATCATTTTAAAGAGGTCTTTATCATATAACTCAAAAATTTTTATTATCAGGAAATAGGTCATTCTAAAACCATAAAGTCAACTAATATTAATGCTAAACGATGTTGAGAATACGTTGTGTAGATAACCAAAACATTTTTATTTAGATTAATTCACTCTGTCTGAATCATTTAGATCAGAAAGAATTATGATTAATATTACATTCAGAGTGAAAACTCCCCAACAATAATTGTGAAAGGTAAGTAAATTACCCAAGAGAGTTGACTAATAATCTTAATCCAAATTTTTGTGTTTTTACAATAAAATTGTTTTCTTATTTAATTGATAATCTGAAGCTTATAATTAATAAGCATTTATGCAATCGCTGAATAGTGATTTCAACATCATTTTTATAAATTAATTTTTATAATTTTGATCATCATTGTAACTGGATAGGTAAATTTTATTTTCAATAAGTTTGAATATCCAAATAGTTATTTTTGAATTTTCACTAATTTTTTGAATCAATAAATCTAATGGGATATGAGTTTTTATATAAATAGCTCTTTATTTAAAAATATTAAATAATAAACTACCCTTAGATTTATTCTTATTTAATTATATTTTAATAACCCTAGTATTAGATATTTAAATAAATAATAACTTCCAATTAGATTTATATATTCATTTGGGTATATCAAAAATTATATATTTTACAAAAATTCTTTCACATGAATAACTTTTTTAATGAATTGATTGATGAGTCATAGTTTGATAATGACTTTTAGACTCAAACGAAGTCTTTTGATAATGAACTTAAATTACAGTCCTTACAAAATTTTAATGAATAAATTAACTAAAATCAAGAGGATGACTGGGAAGATTTTTCTAGTGATACTGAAACAGACTAAAATGATTAATCAGACCTATACTATTCTGATTCTGAGAAAATTGATTAAACAAATAATTTAGTTATAAATTCTAAAAATGAACTTGAGAATGACCAGCCATTAATTTAATCAGGATTTTAAGAAATTAATCAACAAATATTTTAACCTCAATTAAGTGAATAAATAGGTGCTAATGTCTCTCAAAACAATGATACAAAGGATAGAATTAAACAATTAAATTAAAATACCATAGATAATAAAAAGTGAAAAATTAACCTTAAAAGATATACAAAAATATTATCAAAATAATTTAATCTTTCTAATAGAGAAATCACTTCAATCAAGTACAAGTTTGATAACTTTCAATAGTTTAAGAAATAGTTCAGAGAGTATTCTTTTTTGAAAATTAACGAAATTAATAAGTACTTAAAAGATGAATCACGAGAAATTTTCAAATAAATAGATGCAAAAATGAGACAAATGAAGCAAGAAATGAATTAAATACAAATCTAAAAATGGAAAGAAAACAATATAAAAAAGAAAAGCAAAAATAAGTAATTAGCAGGAAAGAAAAGATAAAAAGATTTCAAAGAACAATTAAAGGAAAAAAACAAAACAATCAAAGATTTGTAAAATAAAATCTCATCGCTTCAATTGTAACTTTCTATAAAAACTAACTTTTTTAATCAAGAAAAACTTAATTTATAATAAGTATAAGATGAAGTTTAAAGACTATTCAATGAATAAATTAAAACTCTAAGAAAAGAAAATGAAAAGCTTAAATAAACGAATTGGGAGAATGAAAAATTAACACAGGTAAAGATTGAAGACCCCAATAAAAGAGAAGCTAACTTCTTAAAAAAAAGTCATCAAAATAGTATAAAAAAAGATTAGGAGAGATTCCATTAGATAATAGAGACAGGATAAACAATGGCTAGTATAACCTAAAAAAATTTAAGTGGGAAATGCGAAGATCAAATAAGAACAGTCATTAATACTAAGGATGCATAAAAGATCAGAAAATGTGGAACCAAATATTCTCAGATCATTAAGTGAATGAATTAGGAAATTTGTTTGATGCAATAGTAATGGATCCTCCCTGGAATGATACAGCTTGTAAGCTCGGATATTAAATTCTTAAGCATATTGAAATTTTCAAAAACATTCCCATCCAAAAACTATAAAAAAACGGGTACTTGTTCATTTGGATTACCAACTCAAAACTAGAATCATGCTTAGAGTATTTGAAATCTATTGGATATAAAAGGGCAGAAATATTAACATGGGTTAACTTAATGATGATAAAACTTTACACTCTGGCATTGGATTTGACCTAAGACATGTAACTGAAATCTGTGTTGTAGCTAGACCTGAGAACAAATTTTCTGAGCTCAAAAAGATTAGCTTTACTCATAATGTACCCAATATCAAACTATCACCAGTTCGATTAGTCAGCCAAAAACCAGATTAATTATATGACTATATTGAGCAGCTCCTTCCTAATCGAAAATATGCTGAGATATTTGGAAGACCTCACAATCATAGGCCTTATTGGACCACTATAGGTAATGAAGCAATTTATTTCTTGAATGGATAGCCTTCAAAGGTTCAAAAACAGTGAATCAAATATTCACAATTATTCACTACACTAAAACACAAATTTACTTTTTTTAATTAATTAAATTTCTTAATAAATTCTTAATTGGATTAATTTAATCTTATTCAAAAATTCCATCTTATTTCAATAAAGGGGTTTTATATACACCCCAGTCCAAACAAAGATGCTGAGTCCAGATAATACAGTATCGCACAAGATCATTCCCTTCCTGTCCTCCCCATCGGTGGAGCTCCACCGCCACCTGCTGCCACCCACCCTCCGGGCCCAAATAGAGCCTTCACCCTTACCTGAGGTGGCCATCTTTGAGACGAGGCTCCGATGCCTGCTGGACAACATGTCGACCAACCAGAGATCCCCCAGAGAGATCCAGGACATTGCCACCACCATCTTTGGCCAAAATGTTATCACCCATTACAAGGAGACGCTGGACAGTGCTATAGAGCTACGACTCTCGGTGCGCAAGCACACCTTCCCAGGGACGCCAACGATGGGAAGGAGGTGCTCTATGACGAAACGAGGGACGAGACCATAGGAGTGAGAGGGGCAGTACCTACTAGAGACGACGAGACAGAGGTCGGAGGTGGGGGCCTCCTAGACAACCTATAGGCAAAAACCCTAACGGCTAACCCATAAACCTCCATGGACGAGACATTGAGACTATCTGATGGTCAGATGGAGCGGACGCCCTCAGCGGATGCAGGTTTAGAATGTGCCGATTCTACGCCTAACTCCTCATCAGGGGGCTGCCTGCCTCCAGACCTGCATCGATAACTGAACGAATTACTAGAGAAAATAAAACAACCTAAGAATTAACGGACAAATCCCTAACGGGCACTCAACTAATAACTAGGGACCAACAGATCTTTAAAAAGCCAAGCAAAAAGCCAGCTGATAAAGACCTCCAGGAGATGTTCATAAGAGCCCCCTCGGCCAGCGACGCCTACACCCTCACGGATTTCCTCTGGTGCTATTACGACTTCATTTAGAGATTTCCTCTAATCTAGAGAAGTTTAACTTAGTAGCCTTAGGAGAAAATCTTATACAGATCAAGCAGATCTTCCTGAGCCACTCCCCTAGAAAGACCTTCCAGGCACCCCCGCTGACTATAATCTCTTACCCCTAATTGTGACATGGGGTCGATCACCTGGGCATTTACTCCTTCCTTGGTCGATGCTCTAAAGCACCTGAGCCTCAAGGAGGTCTCAATGGGTTAGTTTATTTACCAATTACATTTGGGGGATCATCAATAAATCAATTAAATATATTTATTTATTTTTAAATTATAGAGAAAAAGAAAATCGAGCGCAACTCCGCCAGGGCGTGTGCTGTGTGCCCCGAGCACCCAAGTTCCCCCTAGTTTTCAAAGGGATACAAAATGACCTTAAGATGGCCCCTCTAGCTCAACATTTCCTAAAAAACTCGAAGGCAAAAAAGTCTGGGAGATTTTGTAAGTTTAAAATATTTGATCGTTTAATAGATTAAATCAAGGGTTTAATTATCGTTTCAACAGCTGCCCTATTTTAATTAATTAAGATTAAAACATTAAAATTTAAATTCGATTATAGAAAAATGGAGTGCTCCCACTGTACCAGACCATAGCAGGAAGACCCACGCCAGAATCGCCAAGATCTTCTCTTACTATGATAGGGTCAGGACCAAGCAGTACATCCCTCCCTTCGACAGCATTATGGATGTGTAAGATCCCCCCACTAGAGGTCAGCGATGGGGTTGTCATGGCATGGCTCTAGTTCGCGAGCTTCACTCCCACATTCATGATATTGGTACATTTTACTGATAAGTGATTGATAAAACATTTTCATAATTTAAGCATTTAAATATATTTTTCACTAATCTCAAACACCCCTCTAATTAAGCTAATGGGATTTAACTTTTCTTTCCATGTTTTAGTACATTAAACAAATTATATTTTCGTAATTTCGAATTATTATTGATGCAAATCACTTGTAGACGACTTAAATCAAAACTTATTATTTCTTTATTTTAATTACAAATTACAACTAATTCACCCAAATTGCTTAAAATTATACTCTTGGGGTTTTATCAAATCATGAAAGACTATTCCTTTTCAACGATTAATATTGGAAGGAAATTCGAAGTATCACAACAAATTATTACAACTTATAAAAATCAGTTAATAGGGGCGGTTAATGAGGAAAAAATAGCAAACAAAGGAAGATAATAGAGAGATAAACAGTGAAAGCACTAACAACGAAGGATACAGAAAATACGTAGATTAACACCAACAGGGCATTTGATTCTTTACAAAAATAATGAGAGGTCCATCTGATTGATAAATTAATTGAATTACTTAGAATTTTAAATAAATGAAGTTATAATAAATAAATAAATTCAATATTTATCATCAGATTTAAAATTAATTTTAGTGTAAAAGATTATGTATTGTTTTTTTTCTAAGGAAAAGGTTATTAGTTCAGCCAAAGGTCTGGTTAGGTTATATATTAAGAAAGTGATAAAGTCGTTGGATTAAAAAATGGGAATTATAGTCTGCGGTCTTAGCACTAGAAATAAGATAGATAAAGTATTGGTGAAAATATTTTAAGAAAAAAAGGAGTTAATGAGAGGTAGCTTTGTATCGAATGATAGCGCAAATTATAAGAGGAGTTTAATCTCTAAGAATAGACACAATGATTCGACACGTGAAAATTGCATTAGAGAATATCATGGAAATATGCAAGAAATAAATTGATGAACTGTAACTTAAGAATGAGAGAATCAATAACTATATAGTTATGAAAGTTCAGGGCATTACTCATTAGGATATAATGATTGGAATTATAGATTAGAAAGTATAGGAGTCTACTGGGAGAGATCTGTGGAAAAGAATTATTATTAGCTGCCAAGGATTTATAAAAACTGTCAATTTCGGATTAACTTTAAGATAGAAAGGTATACCGAGTTTTGGAAATCTTCGGTTTAAGAAGTAGGGTAAATTGACTATTTTGCCATAGCACTTAAGGAATTGACGCAGGTTTTTTAACTCTATTTGTAAGATAGTAGGTAGAGATAAACTCCATTAGTAAATTAAGATCGAAGAATGGAGGTTAAGAATAATTAAGTTTAATTATAATTTTATCGGCTCAAAATAAACAAATGTGTGGCTTTATTATTTAAACCATAAGCTCGATCAATTGTCTCTCTTTAATAAACTAATCATGGTGTATAAATTGATACTATCCTAATAATCATTAATTTCCTTCAATAATAATAATATATTTTAATTGAAATTATCACCCAATCTTTGTTCTTAATTAGCTTCTTAAGTTTTGTCATATTAGCATCTTAATTACGAAACAATATATAATACGAAGTGAAGATCGAGAGGACTGAGAAGAATAAGCCATGCTAATTGAAAATCACTTGGCAATCGAATCATCAATTGATCCTATATATTGAATATTTGGCAAAGAATTGCTGTAGATGTAGAAATACCACCTGATTTTATACCTCAAATAAGATATTATTATATTTTGTTCTGGATTGCATTAAAGAGAATAAGATGCTAAGAATTCAAGAACATAAGGGTAAATTGCTGTGGTAAAATTGAACGAAGGGATCGTTAAATATAAATTATTGTTACTTCATATTGAGATGTAGGATGAAATGGTATTGCTAATGAAGACCATCACAGAAATGTAGAAGTATTTGGTTTAGTATGTAAACATGTTAAGCGAAATCGAGAAAGGTGAAACTGAATTGTAAATCTGTCTCCTTACCAAAGTAATATTAAATTGTTCAACTAAAAAATAAACCAGAGTCCAGAAACGCGAGTGAAGGACGATATTAAAAGGAATGAATAGACGATCAATCAAAAATTAGGAAATGATAAGCGGGTAGAAGCAGAAAAACATTTGTTTAAGTGAAACTAGTGATTAGTCAGTTTATACTTTACTTAGGACGCTAGAAATTACTAATTTATAAACAAAAAATGTGACTTACTATTAATATAAATTATATTCTATCTTATATAATTCATGCAATTAAATTCTTAAAAATGACAAATAATCAATCTATATAGATAAGATATAAGATTTATTGAATATTGATGCTGAAACACAATAAATTTGTAAATAATATTTCATATAAATAATTATTTATAATTGTTTTTGTAATTTCATTAAGTTATAAATTATTGTTTATATGAAACTAGGATTTATTGAAGTTTTTTAATAATTCCTAAAATATATATATATATATATAGATATATTATAATTCTCATTTTAGTTGTAGTTTAATTTTCATATTTAAAAACAATAATTGTATGAAATATTAAAACAATTAATCATAAAATATGCGAATCAGTATTAAACCTTTATGCATAACCATATAATATAAGTTCATCAAATGGTTAAGTAAAGATCTTTAAATCAATTAAGATTTTTCAAGACAATCTTATTAGAAATATGAAAAGAATAGGTATACAAAATTCTCTAGGTTAAATAGTTAAAAAAATGAAAAGATTGAGTTTTTATTTAGTGTAACTAAAGTAATCATCTCATAAAAAATGCAACAAAATTAATATTGAATTTATATAAAAAGGCGAGTTTTGTAATTTAAAATAAACAACAAATACGAATAATTCATTATAATCTTATAAGAAATGATTATTTTTCATTTAGTTTACCAGAGAATTTAATAAATTAGCGATGAAAAACAATAGGTAATAGTTTAAATATAATGAAAATAAATAAACTATACAAAATGAAGAAAATTCATAATTATATAATAAATGAGTGATTTAAAATATTAGAAATATTTTAAATTTTCATAGAAAATCGCTATATAAAGAAAACATTAAAACAATTCTTAATTTTAGTAATAATAAAGCATAAAGACAATTTTCAAGGGAGAAAGCTAAAGATTATTATTTATGGAGCTGTTCTTTAAACCAGACATTAAACGAACACATAAGATAAATACTCTAGTAAAAAAATGGTTAACCACTAATTGAAAAACGATATGGTAAAAAATATTTAAATCATAAAATTCTCCAAAATTACTCAGCCGGAATATCTCTAAAAATACTTCAAAAAAAGAGCGACTTTAGATACAAGGCTTGTGATAGAATTATATAAATTAAGTTTTAGTTGGAAAAATACTCGCTAATATTTAAAATTCACTTTTCATTTTTATTATCATTTCAAGGCAAATATCTACTTCGCAAATCGTCTTAAATTAAGAACTCACTTAGGTGATTCTTCTGCATATGCTTCTTAACCTTAGCCTAGAGAGCATAAGATTTTTTACAAGTCGTGCAAAAGTACCTGCCATCAACCTTATCATGCTTAAAATACACTTTAGCCTTACCAGAGTGAACCTCTTTCATATGTCTCTTCTAACTGCAATCGGTCGAGATGAAAATTAGCAGTCTTTAGCATGCAAAAGTTTTATTTTTTCAATCTGTAGAGGTCCTTTCCTTCCTCAGCAACTTCTATTAATGTTTAGACTCCCACATATGCTGGCTTTTTCTTTTTTTAATTTATATGAAGAATACGCTTGCTTCATTACAAGAGCTCTAAGCTCTCATTCCTTCTCAATGTATATAACTTCTGGTTTCTGATTTGAACTAAAGTTGACCTATGATTAACCAGTTACTATACCAACTACTTTACGATTTTAATTTGCAGCCATGTTTAAATTCAAATTTCTATTATAAAGCTACAATAAGCACACTTACAAGAGCCACTCTTCAAAGGAGCAACTTATGTGAAAACCATGGTTTGATTTCTGGTGTAAGTAACCATACTTCTCTGTAATTTATAACTATAAATTTTCTAATTTTACCCTATATATTTTTGATTTGTGTACCAACTCAGATAAAGTCCAGGTTTGTTCTGGTACCAATTAAGTTTTAAACCAGATTGGAATTTTTTCATTAAAACCTCACTGGATTAAAACTAAGTACTTTATAAGTTTTGGTACTAATAAATTGGAACCAATTAAACTTAAACGGATTTATACCAGTACTAATTAAATTTAAACTATTATAGTACTAATTTAATGGAACTAAATTGATAAAAATGGAGCTCCATCTCTGAAGTTTGTTACAGCTTCTGCGAACTTTCTCCACGTATCTTTACAGGGTTGACCTCCTATAAGATGCCCATTTTAATAGTAAGATTTCAAACAATAGGATCCAAAAGTCTATAAATTAAAACTTGAAATTTATTAATAGGAAGAGGAACAAAGATGGAATCAATGAGTTCTACAATGAAAAAGGTGGAAGCCCAAGAAATGATCTCAAGATTCAGGAGCAAGGAAGATTTCTATCAATGCCTTACTTAACATGGTAAAATAAATTGATGATAATCAACAAAATATGCAGTTGGTCTATTCCATCCAACGATGGAAGGTACCAAAATATCATTCTTAAAAGCTATACTCCGTTATGAGAAGAAAGCTTTTAAAAACTAAGATATTAAGTTGATAGAAATACCAAATTACCCAGAGATATTTGTCACTAGTCTCTATGAGGATACTAATGAAAGATGAAGAGTTGGTAGTAACCTTCCTAATAAGAAACAGCTCTCTAACAATTTTCCAAAAAGGAGCTTCTTCTTTGGTGTACTTGGTACTTTGAGAGAAGGTTATCTAAGAGAAATAATTGAAGAAGCTCACAAGAAACGCTACTCAATTTCTCAGAAGATTTAAAGAAGCAAGGGATACTCATAAGCGAGAGCTGGCTGCTGAACTTAAGAAGCATCCTTATCTCTCTAGTAATCTTTTATATATAACTTTGTAGGGAAACCTGGAACTGGTATATTCCTAATGAAAGAGAATGCAAAAGTTCACAGAGAGAGATATTCTTAAACCATTCATTAAGTTAGCAAGAGACTTTATAAAAAGGTTTAAAACCTGATGAATATGAATATAGATACTGGTGCTGGTTCAAAGAGATGAAACATGGGTCCAAGTTAAGCACCAGTGGAAGAAAGAAAGAGAAGCCGAATCCTTTGAAGAGTTCGTTCGATATGTGAAATAATTTATTCATTTAAGTCTAACACTTATTAATAAACATTCATTCTAACCTTCCTTGCACATATCGTAGTCTAGTCCTAAACCACTCTCTTGCAACTACTCTGTATGTGATCTATTGTATTGATTGGTAGATCATGCATTAGGTGATACAGCAGTAACTTCTTGTAGTGAGTCTTAATCTAACTCCAGTAGAATTCGATTCCATTAATTGTGGACTGTAAGGAACGTTATACACAGGAGTTATGTTTAACTCTTCATAAGCTTTCTAAGACTTCTTTGTCTAATGAACTGATAGGTTATCAACAAACAGGATAATTTTTATCGTTGTACTTATTTCTTAGTTTATGTGAGAACTCTATATACTGCTCTCTCTTAATAGAGCGAGGGTGAATAACATAAGTTTCTGAGGCTGAATCTTTACTAATACCAGCTTAAATTGCATGAGTGATAACCTTTACCTTTTAGTCATACACTTCTTTATTATCATACTTATTGTACCAAGACTTATTGATAAAGAAGTTGAATGTAAACACTACTTCATCAGCGTGTATGGACTTTTTATGTTTTTATCAATAGCCCTCTGCATTTAATCATATATATAGTTTTTAAATTATTACTATAAAATGGCACTGTAAAATCAATCACTCTCTTGACTCTGTTGACAGTCTTGAAAGTAATACAACTTCTTCTATAAATTTTTGCTATAGTCTATGGAGAGATGCGCATGTCAGGAAACCTGCGATGAAACATTACAGCTCGCTAGTCAAGTGGAAAGTGTGCCCAATACTTAAGAGTCTTAGAATCGCAGAGATAGTCATTATGCTGCTTAGAGAACTTTTATCTTCTTGCAGGATGTTATCAAGAACCAGCATTAAAATACTAAACAGCTTTTCAATCATTGTAGGATGACTTATATATACTATACTATTGTAATTAATATAAAATCTACAAAATTTTATAATAATTAAAATATCATATTTACCAAAATTCAAATTTAATATTTATTAGAATTTTACTTTTGGTGTTTAAACAATTTAATATAAAATCGGCAAAATTCGGATTTAAGAGAATCAGGCTATTTCTTATATTTTAATGATGACATAAGAATAGTAAATATAGATTTTTCTTTTTAGAAATTATAAAATTTTAAAAATCCTGAAAATTTGTAAACTGAATATTTATTTTTAGTTCCAATAACCTTAAATATTATGAAACAAAATTAATCAATTTTAGAATTAATATTTACTTAATCAAAATTATTTTCGTTGTTTCTCACCATTCTTATTCAATAACTAAATGCAGATTGAGATTCAAAACCCCAAAACCCCTTAGTGAGGTTTATAAGTGCTTTGATTTGTAGGGTATAGTTGGGGTCTTATTGGGGTTAGTAGACAAATGCAGGTTTTATCTTAATTTAATGAATATTTAATGAATTTTAGTTTACTTAAATCATACAAATTTTATCTGCTTGTCTTTATTATATATTTTGAACCTTGCTCTCTCAAATGAGTCAAGTATGTCATCTAATGTTTACCGAGGATAGTTAGGAGCTCTCACGATTATCATCTCTACTATGCTTTTAATTTCTTAGCAGACATCTTCTTACTTTATATGTTTCTGAGCCAAACTTATTGATTATTGTTCATGCTTTGTACCAAAGTAAGACATACATTCCATGTCACTTTCTAATATTATTGCTGCTACTGCCCAAACATCCCATTAAAGAGAACCATTAGTCCACTTCTCTCTTATTGGGAAGTAACCTGGAGTACCAAGTACCTGTGCTAAAGTGACAATCTCCTTATCTTAAGCTCTATTGAAATCGATAACCACTACTTCTAAAGGGCAGAGATTTAGCATAACGTTTTCAGGCTTCAAATCTCTATGAACATATCCAAGTTCATGCAATTCCTTAATACCCTGAATCATATCTGAGAGTATATCGTTTAAATCATCAGGGTATCTATTGTGATATAGGTAGTCTCTCAGAGTCATCTCAAATTTCTTTAGCGTTAATGCGATGAAACCATAACTTAAAATAACACCATTTAGCTTAAGCAAATTCTTGCAGTCTTTTCTTTAGGCCTCTCTAGTACCATGTATTCATTAGCAAACTCGTTCTAATACTGTTGGTTCTTAATAAGATAACTGAATGGATACACCTTGTATGCATACTCATCAACTACTATGAGCTATGCTTTTGCAGGCACGTTTATATTCAAGTAGTTTTCAATACAAGTGCTGAGATCAACTGCATTTAATGCAGGTATATTCATAGCCTTCGCTTAGAAGCATGCTAAAATTGTATTACCTGCTGGCTGGTTCATCGATTCATATCGCTTCTGTCTCTTGAGTCTCTCTTGCTGCTCTCTATATGACTCAAGAGTATTAGATTTTCTTTTAGCTGGCACTAGTTTTTTAGTCTCTTAATCTTCAATCAAGAACTCACTGAGGTGTTGCTTTTGCATATGCCTTTTAACTGTAGCTGAGTGAGTATATGATTTCATGCATGTCGTACACTATTACCTACCATCTACCTTTTCATGCTTGAAATAGATCTTGGCTTTGCCAGAGTGTACCTCTTTAAGGTGTCTCTTCAAGCTTTGTTCAGTTGAGAAATGATTCTAGCAGTCTTCACATTAATATGTTTTTATCTTTTAGATTGGTTGCTTTTCTTTTAGCTCCTCAACATAATAAATTTAAGTTTAAACCCCTATTTCTGCGCTCTCCCTCTGGTTTAATACTTCTATGATAAAAACCTCTGCTTCAAATTCAAGAGCTCTTAGCTCTACCTCCCTCTCAACATAAATGATTTCAGGCTTTTTAGTGGAGCCAAAGTTGAGCATTGATTGACCTGCTCCTAAAAGTTCAGCTCTACGATTTAAGTTGACCGCCATGTTTAAATTCAAATTTAAATTTCTATTATAAAGCTCTTAAAACCTCTATAGCTATATCTGGACTATATAGGAGTTGCAACAGAATTAATGATGGTTTGATCTAAGCTCTAAGAATTCATATTTATACTCAGTTTATAAGTATAATTTTCGTAATTTTACTCTTAATAATTTTGATTCTGGTACCAACTCAGATAAAGTTCAGGTTGGTACTGGTACCAATTAAGTTTTAAACCAGATTGGAACTTTTCCATTAAAACCTTGCTGGATTAAAACTAGGTACTAATTAAGTTTTGGTACTATTAAATTGGTACCAATTAAATTAAAACGAATTTAGTACCGATACTAATCAAATTTAAACAAATTTAGTACTAATTTAATGGAACTAAATTGATAAAAATGGAGCTCCATCTCTGAAATTTGTTACAGCTTCTGCCAGCTTTCACCACGTATCCTTACCAGGTTGACCTCCTATAAGATGCCCATATTTAATACTAAGATTTTTAACAGTAGGATCCAGAACTCTATATATTAAAATTTGAAATTCAATAACAAGAGAAGGAGCAAGTATGGAATCTATAAGTACTGCAATGAAGAGGGTTGAAGCTTAAGAAATGATCTCAAGATTTAGAAGCAAGGAAGACCTCTATCGATACCTCACTTAGCATGGTAAGCATGTGACATATACTTAATCATATGCTATAGTGGGTTTATTCTGCCAACGATGGAAGGTACCAAAATTCATTCTTAAAAGCTATACTCTGCGATGAGAAGAAAGCCTTCAAAAACAGTGAAATAAAGTTGATAGATATTCCAAACTACCCAGAGATTTCAGTTACTAATCTCTACGAGGATGCGATGAAAGATGAAGAATCGGTAGTTTATCTTCCTACCAAGAACCAACTCTCTAACAAGCTTCCAGAAAGGAGATACTTCTTTGGAGTTCTTGGCACTTTAAGAGAGAGTTATCTCAGAGAGATCATTGAAGAAGCTCACAAAAAACGCTACTCTATTTCTCTGAAATAAGATTAAAAGAAGCAAGGCATACTAATAAGCGAGACCTGGCTCGCTGAGCTTAAGAAGCATCCATTCCTCTCTCGTAAGCTTTGATTCATAACATTGTAGGGAAACCTGGAACTGGTATATTCCTAATGAAAGAGCATGCGAAGGTCCACAGAGAGAGAAAGTCATAGACTATTTATGAAGTGAGCAAGAGACTTTATAAAGATGTTTAAAAGCCAGAAGAAATGAACATAGATGCAGGAGCTGGCACAAAGAGAAGAAATTTAGGCCCAAGCAAGCCATAAGAAGAGGAGAATAAAGAAAAGCCAAACCCCTTTATGGGTTAGTTTAATATGTGAACTTATTCATTCATTTAAATCTAAAACTTATTTATAAACATTCATTCTTCCTTCTCTCGCACAAACTGTTGTCTTGTCTAAGCTTACTCTCTTGCAGCTACTCTGAATCAAGTCTACTGTATATATAGGCAAGTCAAGCATTAGGTGATATAGCAGCAGTTTCTTGTAGTGGGTCTTGATTTAACTCCAGTAGAATTCAATTCCATTAAATTAAAGGGCTGTAAGGAACATTGTATACATGAGTAATGTTTAACTCTTCATAAGCTTTCTTAGACTCCTTAGTCTTATGAACTGAGAGGTTATCAACAAACAGGATGATCTCTTGGTTACTATACTTCTCTCTGAGCTTATGTAGGAACTCTATATACTACTCTCGCTTAATAGAGCGGGGGTGAATAACATAACTCTCTAAACCTGAATCTTCACTTATACCAGCTGAAATTGCATGGATGACTACCTTCACTTTTTAATCATAGACTTCTATATTATCATACTTCTTATACCAATAATTATTTATAAAGGTGTTGAAGGTGAATACAGCTTCATCAGCGTGTATGAACTTGATGTTATTAGTAATAGCTCTCTGCATTTAATCATATATAAAGTTTAAATTATACTATAAAATAGCACTGTAAAATCAATCACTCTCTTCACTCTGTTGACAGTCTTGAAAGTAATACCAGTTCTTCTATAAATATTAGCTATAGTCTAAGGAGAGATACGCATGTCAGGAAACTTGCGATGAAACATCACAGCTCGCTAGTCTAGTGGAAAGTGTGCCCAATACTTTAAAGTCTTCGAGTCGCAGAGGTAGTCAATATGGTGCTGTGAGAACTTTTATTTTCTTGCAGGATGCTTTCAAGTGCCTGAATTATAATGCTAAACAGCCAACAAGCAATGATACCTAACTGTTGAGGCACTCTTGCGCAGGAGCTTTGCTATAGCAGCATAATTCATTACTGGTTTGACTTAGTCTATATTAATACTTGTACCATACCTAAGCTTAAGCAGTAAATCTAAATATTACTCATCATAAATAGACCCTAAATTTCGTTAATTTTTGTTTCTCATTTTGCAAATTGGCCTAATTTCTCTACTAACCCCAATAAGACCCCAACTATACCCTACAAATCAAAGCACTTATAAACCTCACTAAGGGGTTTTGGGGTTTTGATTGTTATTTATCTTCCCCTCTAAGATATTAATATGTGGTTTAAAAAAAATAATAAAAGCTTTGATAAGTATTAAAGGAAATTTTTAATATTTCATATTAATTGATTCCCTTAAAAGTTTATGTTTATTTTCATATTTTTTTATAGTTCATGAAATTAAAATATTATTTTTATATTCCAAATAAAGTTTGTTTTTAAAAATCATGTTTATTCAAATTATTAAGAATTTTAAATATTATATGAAGCTCTTAAATTAACAATAATGATACTGTAATAATTTGCATTAATGACCAATACTAAGCCAAGTTATTCATATTGTCTTTAGTTATTAAAATAAAATGGAAATTAATAAAGAGAGAGATGCTCATATAAAAAAGAATGCTAGCCAATAAAGATTAAATGCAAAAGTATTATGAGTTTGAGGTGCAATATTAAGTAGATAAGGTAAAGTTTAGAATTATAGCAATGGTTAAGCTTCTGACTTGATAATAAAAAAAATATTAATCGTTTGTATTTGTTAAATTTATAGTATGATTGATAAAAAGAAATTTTAAATAAAGTGAAGATAAATTTGATACTAACTTTGATTATTTAGAAATTGGGAAAATCTATTATCAGTCATAAATTGTTGATAGTATTTTTAATTTCAAAATAGTTAGTAACCTTCAAACTGATTATTATTAGATTATAAAAAGTAGGGAGTAAAAGAAGTTTAAAGATAATTGGAATGTACAGTAACATTTGTCTTTAAATTATTAAATATTAATCCCTAATCCCTTAAGTAAACCCTAATAAAACACAATAAAGCATGCGTTAATGCTCCCTTACATCAATCAAAAATTAAAGCAAACTACTGAAGGGTTTTGAGGTTTTTATTGCTTTTAAGTATTGTTTTTCATTCTATTATTGTAGGAATAGAATTGAATATGGGAAATAAATTTAAATTAAATAAATAATTAATTAAATTATTGGCAGTTAAAGTTGGCCAATTTGAACGATCTTGTGCTCATTCGATAGAAAATTCAAAATTATCTGGACTTTACTTTTGTTAATACTATTTAATCTCATTCCTGAAGCTAAAGATTACTTGACTTTAATTGAATGCCTATAAATTAATAAAATTATACCCTCACATTAAAGTCAAGTAATCTTGCTTCAGGAATGAGATTAAATAGTACCGCCATAGTAAAGTCCAGCTAATTTTGAATTCTATCGAATGAGCCCAAGATCGTTCAAATTGGCTAACTTTAACTGCCAATAATTTAATTAATTATTTATTTTATTTAAATTTATTTCCCAAATTCAATTGTATTCCTTCTTTTAATATTACTTGATAAATCCTTTTGCAAGACTTTCATAAAACATGACTCAATTTAATATAATTCAAAAGATTTAATCACAGATACTACTATCTTTTATTGATTTCTATTACCTATTAATAAAAAAGTTAATTAAATAGTTAAAATAAAACTAACCCATAATTATATTAAATTTATTATAAAAATATAAGAAAAAAATTAGAATGATTAATTCATAAAATATATAACTTCTATATTTATAGTATATAAAACCATATAAACTGATTAATTTAGCAGTATTATTTAATTAATTATATTTTATTTTTTTATTTAAGGAATGATATAAAAACTTAGCAAGCATTAAATATTAATGTAATTCATAGAAATGGGAGATTAATTTAATAATTATAATATTAATTTGATCACAATGAGGTCCGGGAGACCCCCAAATAGTTAAATGTAAGATAATATATAATGGTCAAGCCCTTTTAAATTTAGTGTTCAGTTGATTGAACAAAAATCTACTTCAGTCTAACTCATCGATCAGTAGAGTCATAGGTAGTGAGGGGAAGGCCGATGCAATATGTACGAACAAAAATTTTTGTACCCTTCTGAGTAAATGTCTTGAATTAGTTATGCTGTATTTTGTTTCATCTAGGTCATAGGTCTAAAGCCAATTTAGCTTTTATCCTTAACAATCCGTAAATGATTGGAGAATAGTTTCATCCAAGTAGATTGGTGTATATTTCTAGCATCTGAAGTTATATCAATAAGTCTAGACTTCTGAAAAGCTGGGGTGAGGCGTAATTCATCCATGGTGGAGGTTTAGCCTTTTTGTTGATCCAATTACAGTAGTTGCATCTGATTAAAGAATTTATTGATGCTCAAGGAGACATATGGAAGTTTTTCTCTAAAAAACTCCATTTTTTTAATAATTAAAATTAATTTAAAATATATTTAAGTTTTTAATTTAATCTAAACTTCATATTATTATGATCTTCAAGAGTCATTGTTTAAAACAGTGTCTCTCGAGGATTTAAAATATCAACATTTTTTATCATCATTTTTTTCAATATTTTTCAATATTTTCAAATAAATTTCTCGATATCTAAAAGGAAATACGATAATTCCTAATAGAATTAGAACATTATTCTATCTTAAGTTAAAATATCATTTTTTACCACTAATTTTAATTAAGGAATCCTAATAAGGCATCCTAAAAATCCAAATAGATTTATGACTATATCTTTAAGGATGTTATTAAGTTTAATAAGAAAAAAAAATATTTAATTAGAGAAGTTAAAAATTTGATAATTTTTAACAATGACTTATATATGCTTTAAAAAATAAAAAAATCATCGAGAGACACTGTTTTAAACGATGACTCTCGAAGTTAAAAACTTAAATCAAAATATAATCTAGCTTTAAAGCTATCATAATTACTCTATCTCAATGAAACTATAAACACTCTATGTTAAAGCAGTTGCAGCAAAAGTGTGTCTGGCTGCAACTATTATAAATCTTCGATGTGTAATAGCAATCGATTTGCATTTTACTTCTTACCTGAGGAATCTATCACTAAGATTGTATGCTAAAGCTTTGTCTTTGGAAAAGCCTTAGAGAATCAGTAAGGAGCTTATGTCTCCTTCTATATCTATAGCATGCCTTACCCATTTAGAATTGTAGTAACATCCAGCATTTTTGAGTTCTAAGAATTACTTAATTTAACTTTGGTCTATTCAATAGTGTAGTCAACTAGTTATTTTCCTATTTTTGCAGGCTTTGTTCCAATTACTTTTTCTATAAATTTGGAAGCTTGTTTTTAGTTATCTTTCTTTCATCCAAAGGTCTTTGATAATTTAAGTAGTATCTTTAATTGCATTTTATTGGTCTTATTATTAAGTTTTGACTTATGGTTTCATACTTTTTTGTTATACCAGTCTTGTTCTAGTTATACGTGTGACTCTCCAAGTTAATATGTTGCGCATTTTATTGTTGATGCTGTCTATCAGATTTAAAACTTTATTAAATTTCAAGGTTAGTTGAGGACGAGGAAACTTGCGAACTAGAGTAACTTAATGTCTTGATTCTATGACATCTATTGAAGTTTGTGATGTCACGCCAATTCTGGTTACTAAATAGGTATTTAGAAATTCTTGCCCACTTAATTAAGTTCACCAGAAACTATGAAAATTGGATCATTGAGTATCTTCTCTATTTTTTCGATAAAAACCTTTTTGTTTTTTATAAATTGTTAAGAAATATAGAGGTTAGATATCTTTATGCCGATATCAACTAAGTAGGAGTCCAAAGATAAAGGAACTGAATTAAGGAATTCCACTCTGCTGAGAGTGGACC
The DNA here is from genome assembly GCA_000711775.1 of Oxytricha trifallax. Classification (NCBI taxonomy): domain Eukaryota; phylum Ciliophora; class Spirotrichea; order Sporadotrichida; family Oxytrichidae; genus Oxytricha; species Oxytricha trifallax. Next base: position 25,979 of record ARYC01017763.1, read on the forward strand.
TGACAAAAGAGATAGTTCAATGTTGACCATCTGAAATTTTGGTTTCAGATGCATGAATACTATAACTTTGGAAGTGAACTTTAGTATTTTTAGCTTCCTGTGCGGCACACCATGTGAGGTTAGTGTCTTTGTATCATCTTCAGTAGATAGCTTATAGATCCTTTTGAAGACCCATCCATATTCCAAGAGATGATATTTGATCCGTCATTATTTACGGAAATCATCGTGGTTCTATTAAGTTAGATTTTTACTTATTAATACTTATTATTAGAGGAATTCAATAAAACCCTTATATCAATTAAGACACGAAAATTAGGGTAAAGAGCAATTAAATTAAAAAATAAATTATTATTCGCGTATAATATAATGTTTGGGCTAATTATTAAAACTATTGGCTCGATTAATTGTCCTTATATATAATCCAAATAATCCAATTAGGGTGTCTAAATTTGATTTTAGCCTAATTATATTTAATTTCAGCCGATAATTATTAATTCTTAATCTAATTGTTCTTAACTCCATTCCTCGCTTCTTTATTGATCTATGGGGTTTTAAACATAATGGTTCTGAAACCAATTACTCTCTCTAATTGAAGCAGTCTAGCCTCAGCTTATTATTGCTCTTAAATACAACTTAAAGCATTTCATGATCCCAAAATCAGTGAGGCTGTTACCTTTCGGTGCTTGAAATCAGGACCACTACAAGATATAATCTAAATATAGATCAATTCATTGACAGAGAAGAACACATTAATTTTCAAGTCTCAAAAAGGATTATTATCGTAATATAACTTTAAATAATCAGTGTTTTTAATGATCCAACAATATTTAGCGACCTTAATCAATGTCAATGAAACCTGACACCCTTCGACTCGTTGAGAGGTCTGCAATTGTGTAGCTCTTGCAATTTATATTGAATGTGAAAATAAAGGAGGATTAATTATAAGATTAGTTTGAATTTATAAGTGTTACGAAAAAACAATGATTGAATGTACAATGATGATTTCAGGTCTTTATTCGTTACTATAAAGGGCATGAGTGATCTTAATTTTTTAAGTCATCAACCTTTTCATCATTTGAGTTTAAAGGTCAAGAATGCTTTATTAAGTAAAGAAGTGGATAGAAACTACATTGACTGGTATAAAACTTATCTAAAATAAGCAATTTAGGGCTTAGAAATCTATTTAAGTCTTTCCAAAAGCACTTAATCATCAACAATATTAAGATGGTGCTAATGAGAATTCTCCAAGGTAATCACTTTGTATCTATGATGAAAAACTAGATAACATTTAAAGGAAACTAAATTACCTCAACAGACTAAGCACCATACGCTTAAGAATCTCAATTTTAGACTAATCCTCGAGATCAAGAATTGTGCAAAAAAATTAAAATTAATAAATAATATAGGATAGAGATGGAAATAAAAGATGACTATAATTATCGTGTACACGGATACCTATCTGTCTCGAACATTTTTTACCTTCTAAAATTTCCATCATATAATTCTCGCACAGACACGATCTTAACGACAACTTTGATTCCATTTGTAACATCGATTACAATAATGATTTGTAAATAAGCTAGAATCCTTAAGTGTTGGCTCGGCAACTTAAATATGTAGTTTTGAAATTAACAATCACAACATTTTTAGACGAAAATTAGCTGAATGATAGTGTTGATTTAGACTTGTGCCATGCCTGCATGACAATTATGATAAATAATAAGAAAAATAGATTATTATAAGAAATTGATTAATATAGAAATGATTGCTTATAATGCCAAAGACTTGGAGCTATTACTCACAAGAAATGTATGTTGCAAAAACATATCTAAAATTTTTATATTTTTAGAGATCCAACCAGGTAAAAACAGTTGGCGATTCGAATTAAACATTCGCAGAGAACAGAAAGGACCAGTAGAGGAGGAGGTATGTTATATAGTAATAGTGATATGTATTGTGGTGAATAAAAGTGTAAATTGAATTTGAATAAATCGGTAGTTAAAATTAAATTAAATTTGATATAGTGATTTATTATTATAGATATTTGGTAGCCTTTACGTTTAATTATATATTTACAGTATATATAGATCTTCCCTCCATAAAATGAAAGATACCAAATTTTAATGACTGTATTAATTAGTTTTAGTTTAATTAATCAAAGTAAAGTTTTATTCCTAACTGTCAAAGAAATCCAGTACATAGACATACAAGATCCTAGTAATAAGATGTAGAAGAGAGCTCTTGGCATTTCAAGCCCAACAGCCGCCATTTAGCATGATAGGTGAGTTCCCATCAGCCTACAGTGTAGGATGAAAGGAAGTTGAAACATAGACATGATGTAAATTAACCAATGGCATATTAGAATCAACATCGTATAGCTGCCAAAGTGGCCTTTAAACTAGAAGGGACTAAGTATCATTTTACGATATCATTCTAGAACTAAATATTTCAAAATTCTCTGGAAAGTAGCTGTACTTTATTAAGCATATTTAATGGGGGGCTTTCTTGCAATCTCAGAGATCTTCGTTAGTTTCTGCATGAGTTATTGCATTTAGAGTGGGTATTTTAAAATGAATTCGAAGAACTGTTGTAATAGCAGTAAAGAGACAATTGGGTACTGCCTTATCAAGCATCAACTTCACCATCCTTAGTATCAGAAACTGTCTCCTTGATGCGAAGAAGGTATAGTGAAGCTATGAATTGTCAAAGGAAGGGAAATCATTTAGCTAAGGGTCAGTGAATCTTAAATCTGCAATTGTAGACAATGAATCTCTGGCTCTATTTGAAAGAAGTCTATCGTCAACAGATGTCTGATCGAGCTATTGGGAAATCGTATAAGTACCATCTCTGCAACAAAGATGAATTTCGAACTACCATTAGAGGAGCGGCAGTTGTTTAAGGGAACGCAGCTTACATTTGAGAATACCATCACCAGAACTATCCCCAAGATCATGAAATTGTGCAAAAGGCGTCCGAGTAAATTAGTAAATATTCAAAAAATTGCCAAATTGTAAATTAATAATCAAAAGTAAAGGATTATTATAATTATTAATTATAAATACAATTAATTTACGAGCGAAGTCAAAAAAGTATCAATTTTTAGTTAACTCGTATTTTATATAAAACTTATTTTCATTTATATTATTAGTCATACTATTTTTGAATATTAATAATTAATCCAATAAATATTGCTCATTTTTAAATCTTGTATTTGTGATTGGTTTATATTAATTACATATATCTAATAATTGATTTGTTAAAATTCAAAATAGTTTTTATTAAACTTAAGTTTATATATTGATTATATAAATTATTCACACATGATATACTTTCACTCAGATATTCTTCTAATAATAAAAAAAAACACAAAAATTATAAATCTCAATTTTTGATTATTTACTCATTCGCTGGCAAATCTAAGTAATTTTACTCAATGGCAAAAGGTGGGTAGGCTAGAAAATAAGATGCTTCTTTATCTCAACTCCCCGAGTAGTTGTCTGTCTCGGACATTATCCCGTAGGGAAATAGCTCCTGCTGGTTCGAGTGATGCCATGATCATTTCTATATCTTGAAATCGAGTCGGGACATCGTTTGCAGTAGTAAAATTTTCAAAATGCCAAAATTCTACAAGTATATCAATAGGTGTCCAAAATGATGGGGTTGAAATAACAATCAATGCAATGTAGATGAATATCAAACAAAGTACATTATAATATTAAAAATCGTGTAAAAAAGAACATCTCCCGTGAGTACTCTGGTAATGTACCGCTTACTGCTCAATGGCGATATCAATGAGGATGACTTCCAGGATGGTATTCGTGAAGTCAGAGGAGAGCATTCTAATATAGTAACGGAGATAAATACGATAAAGAATGGAATAAAACTTCTAACACGATTTAAAGAAAAGGCTTATAATGGAAATGGATACTACAATAGATATTGGGTGAATGGTCGCAAACATGGGGAAGGTGTATAAGCAACCCTGGATTAAGAGTGGTTTGCTGAAATTGCAGAAATGATCAGTAACGATATTCACATATATGAATACTTACTGGGAAGTCACAGCCTTGATATGAATCTTTCAAATATACATTAGTAATTAAGTCATAATATTTTTAACTTACTTATATAAGAATGGTAAAGATATTTGTGCTGTTCATCTTCCATTTTTAATAAAAAGTATACTATTCAATATTAATAAATTTCTTATAATGGCTAGTGATAAGAGTGTCCTTATCAAATATTAATGGATAATACATTATTACACTATTAGTTTTCTCTTTATTGTATAATAATACGTAAGCGTCTATTTAAAAGAGTTGGGTTATAAATAAAAATTAATAGACTTAAAAATATAATAAATTCTTATTTATGAGTAATTTAATTATTCATTCTTTCTATTTATAATATGCTCTGTTATATCTATATAAATATAGAATTTTGATAGAAAATTTAAAGCTAAGGTATTATTGGTTGATATCAATGGTTCTTGGTCAAGTAAGTATAATGAATAATTCTCATTTCCTAAAAACAGTAAATTAAGTATTTTATAAATTGTTTTTAAGTATAATAGTAAACTAAAAGATGGTAAATCTACGTCTGAAAGTATTTATGCTAATGTGTCTTATTAATATCCTAAGCACATAAAATCTAATAATGATGATCAAGTAAGAAAATAAGGAATAAATAATTTAAGAAATAAGGATGAATGGTGATAATTAAAAAATATACATTTAAGTCATTAAATCATTTTTGTATTATATAGCTCATCCAAATCTATATAGGTATTTGCTGAAATAATGATATATCTTTAGAAATATAACCAAGAATTTCACATTAAATGAAAGCCTCATTAAAATAAATACTTTCTTTAAAAAATTGTCATATATAAGCAAATCTTATTTAATTAATTAGGATTAGGATTAACCACTATCTTTAAGAATACTGTTAAAATAAAGCAATTATTGATTCTAATATTGTAATAAATGCCTAAATAATACGTCATTTATTCATTTTTATGTTTTTCAAATTCATAATAGTTGATTATAAAATATTTTATTTAAATTTTACTATACTTTGCAATAAAAATAATCTCTCAATCAATTCTAAAAGTGAGATAGACTGCCTTTTTAGTCAATCTAGAAATTAGTATATTGATTTCTTCCTTTTAAGGTTATTAATTAATCAATTATATAATCAGAAGCTACAATGTATTTTTACTAACCATTTATTTAAGCTAAGAAGTGGAGAATTTTGTCAAAAATTCTCATAAAATTCAATAAGCAATTAATTAGTTTATAATTCTACTATCAAATACATTCATGCAATAGTTATTATTAACACTTCTATAGATTCATAAGATAAAAACTCAAAAATATTTATTAATTAAACCATCTTTAATATGTCCAAACATTAATCTATTTAAACAAATTTAAACTGAAGTAAAATATGAAATAAAAAAATAAAGCTTATTGCCTCTCAATTGAAGTTGAAAAACTTGTTGGGAATTTATAGTTAAATTTGTTTATTTAGTAAATTGCTCACATTTCTTATGAGATATGCTAAATTAAAAATTAAAAAATGAAAATAAAGATTTCAATAAGTTAAACCTTAATAGGGCATTACAGATTCAAATTTCTCAAGATTATTAATTATATTTTTTATAGATAATAGGCATCAATTAGATCATGCTTTATTGTGTTTTTAGGGTTATATGTTGGGAATAAGGGCTTTTATGATTACATCTTTATAAATAAGCATAGAAACGAGTTGTTGTTAACTTCTTACAGAGACATAAGCTAGGCATCAAATGAAGTTCTCTGGTTTAATTTTATATTTGTAGTGGAATTTGCTAAGATATTACAACTTCTTCTTGCTTGGTTTTAGGGAAATTGTGTTAGTTACCTCACTTTGATCTAAATTTAAAAGGATCAAGGCAAGCATGTAAATTTTAGTACCTCAAAATATAAATAAAACGAACGAAAATAGTTATTTTAATCCTATATTCTTTATAATATTTATTTATATTAATACAAAGTGTTTTTATTCTTAAATGGTTCTTTTTTTAATTTATCTAATTTTGTTTTAACTTTAAAAAAAAATACTTACTCAGTTTTTTTAGAGCACAATCGAAATTGTAGAAATTAATTAAAATAAAATAAAAAAAAATAAAATATATTAAAAAATAAAATTAGCAGAGATTAAAGTTAACCAAATTCGATCATTCGATGAAAATATTTAAAAAAAGATGGTTCCTACTAATGGTGTAATTTTTTATCGCAATCTTTGGAGCGAGTTAAATTCACTTTAATAAAATGCCTCTTAATTATATAAATTATGTCATATAATTAAAGTTCAGTAAAATGGCTTTGGATGCGATTTATTATTACCACCATCAATAAAAGCCTTCTATTTTTAAATATATATATTTAGAATGATCGAATTTAGCAAGCTTTAATCTTCACTAACTTTATAAAATTTCCCCTACTCCTACAATATTAAATTTATGGACCATAATCTTTAAAATTTATCTTTATTTTTAATACTTACTTTACTCTATTTTTCTAATCTTTCAATCCATTTTGGCCACACACTAAAATAATTATAAATAATAAATACAATTAATCCAAATCTATTGCTCAAAGCCCCATGAATATTTGAATGAACTAGAGTGATCGCTCCTTTTTAAGAACCTCTCTAACTTTTAAGCGAATTATACTATGATTTACAATACCATGTCTCCTTCTTAATAATCTTCACTTTTGAGAAAGTAACCTGGGGTTGCCCAACACGAACATATAAAATGCTTGCACATTCGTAGCTTTATTAAAAAAAGTTGATGTAAACTCATTATAATTTAAAATCAATAATAATATTGATGAAATAGAATTGAATTTGAAAAATAAATCAAAATAAAATTAGAAATATTATTAACTGCCACTAATTAGTGTAGTTCGTAGATAAAATTTGGTCATAAGTACTTACCGTTATGTTTCTGGTGTAACACCGTTAGTATCTGATAGTTACATTCTGATTCTTCATCATACCGGCCACTTGACAAACTTGACAGCGAGTACTTATCATCAATAGGGTAATTAACACGTATTTGACAACTTGACAGGGGACCTTTTAGTATCAAATGCTTCGGATTTTAGATTATCTTAATTTAATTAGATTAAATTTATAAATTAATTTTTATTATTTTATTTTTAATGAACTTGACAACTTGACCTACTTGACAGTATTTATTTTTTGGTCAAGTGATTTAAGTTGTTTAATTAGTATATTTAAATTAAAATATGAAAATGTATAAGTTATTAGTTACAAACTATATAAGTATCAGCATTATATATTGCATCAGTCGCTTTCTATAGAATCCTTGCTTTCTGTTCTCTATGCATTCATTGTCTATGTTCTCTTCCTCTATCTTCTTCTCTAAAGAGTTTATTTCATCTGTTTCTTGTTGCTTCAATTGTGCCATAAAGTACTTTGCTAATCCTATTGTGTCAAACGAATTACTCGCTCTTGTACTTCTTCACATTGCTCAGGTCAATCAAATGGCAACGAGCTTAAAATCCTTCCTTATCAATCTTTTTAAGCTTCTTAAAGGGCAAAGTATTTGTAATGATTACAACGACACTGTTGATGTATTCTAATTGCACTTACTCGTACTTTACTTCTGTAGAATAACCACCTTCTTCCAGGAGCCTTTTTATTTTCGCAATCTTGTCACTGCTAAAGAAGTGTTTATCATTCATTTCGTCCATGAGGACTATCTAGGGCTGAAACTTGATTGGAATCACTTATAGCTTAAAGTGAGACCGGCCCTCTTAAAGAACATCAAAAACGAAGATTTCCTGAAACATTCTAACGATACTAGTCTTTCCAGTATTTGCCTTTCCATAAAACCATACACAGCACTTCTTCGGATCATTCTTTTGTACTATAACTTCGAAAGTGCATCAATGGCTTCCTAATATCCCCAATTCCCTAGCTACTCTGTTCTGTTGTTAATGTGTTCAATTTCTTGTACTACTCCATGTTCCTTAACACAAATGTCTGAAGTGACTCTTGTATTGGAATTATTTGTCTCTGTAGCAGCCCTGATCCAACTATCATCTTTTGCCCTTATATTTTTTTTCTATCTCTTAGATTTGTATTTAGTCATTGATGTTACCCCAATACAACTTAATGTAGTTTGGAAGAGTATGTATTTGGCCTCTTTTTAGTAAATCTGTGAATTCAACCAACATCTCTCTCTTAGTTTTTGATGGAGCCAGTGAAAAAGATGCTCTAGAGCTAGCAGCACTAGACACTATTTGTTTAGTCTCCTATTAACAATATGATTTCACGTTTTGTCTCCAGAAGCTCTTAAAGATTCTTTTTAACTGGTTTAGTTAGTTTTATGTTTAGCTCATTCGAAATCTTTGTTCCTTTGCTTTCTTATTATGTAAAATAATTTTTGTGGAGAACAATGGTATACTTGTCGCATTATATCTTTAAATAGTGCTTTTTCTCTTTGACATCAATATACACGTTGACTTGTTGTATTATTTAGTTAATATCCTTAATCTTCTGAGTAATTGCATCATGGTTTCCAGGTCCATACGGAAAATAGCACTCTTAAAAGAGAGTCAATCTATAATTCATCATTTTAAAGTAGAAATTGTTACTAACTGAGTGATAGAAATATCACATTTAAGAGGTTTTCTCCACCATTAAAAGAAATATTTCATATTTTAATTTAAATATACTAATTAAACAACTTAAATCACTTGACCAAAAAATAAATACTGTCAAGTAGGTCAAGTTGTCAAGTTCATTAAAAATAAAATAATAAAATTAATTTATAATCTAATTAAATTAAGATAATCTAAAATCCGAAGCATTTGATACTAAAAGGTCCCCTGTCAAGTTGTCAAATACGTGTTAATTACCCTATTGATGATAAGTACTCGCTGTCAAGTTTGTCAAGTGGCCGGTATGATGAAGAATCAGAATGTAACTATCAGATACTAACGGTGTTACACCAGAAACATAACGGTAAGTACTTATGACCAAATTTTATCTACGAACTACACTAATTAGTGGCAGTTAATAATATTTCTAATTTTATTTTGATTTATTTTTCAAATTCAATTCTATTTCATCAATAATAATAATATTATTTTGCTTAGGATTTATGCATGTAACTCGGTTTATGAAATTCCTAAATCTTTCTGTCAATTTTTATAGATAATCTAATAGCTACAATGATATTTCTCTAAAATAAAAGCAGTTAACTATATAATATTTGTATCCTTAATTAATGTAATTTTAATATTTAAAGAGTATAGTGATCATTTTTTGAAAAATTCAATAAATAATGGTTAGTTCACATCTGTTAAGACAATTTTCTCATTTCATTGACTAGAATCACGCAAATATCAAGACAATTATTTTCAATTTTGGTAGCTTTAGTTGTTTCAACTTCATTGATATTTAGATCTAGGAGGCTTATTTTTATCCTTTTGTTTACTAGAATTCGATTTAGGAGAACAGTCTAATATATTATACTTTCTTTTTAAATTTAATGTTTCTTATATAAGAAAGAATAAATTTAATTTGTTAGATTTGTCTCCTTGGGAACATTTTAAGATCTCTATTTTTCCTATAAATCTTATCATAAAACTCATAGATATACTTTCCATCCTTATTTTAATGCAGTATCAGCGGCTATTTGAATTTTTAAACTTGAAACTCAATGATCAATTGCAGATTAATTATCGTCTTGTTAATTTGTTTAACTCTTTTTTAGTTTCAATTAAAAAGTTAAGTTGATAAAAAATTTCCTAAGGTAGTTTCCTTATAAGTGTAAGCCCTCTTATCCGAAGATGCTAGAGGTTTTGCAATGAAAATATATATATTGCTTTACTGCAATAATGTAGCTTATCTAAAATATTTTTATCGTATTTTATATGTCAATATAATATTAAACTGATTTAAATATATTAAGAAAATATTGTAAAATACAAAAAAGAATAAAATTGAAGGTAGATATAATATTAAAAATTTAAGATTTTTTCCTTTTTATTTATATAAAAGGCCCATAATATGATCTTATTCTGAAGAATTGGACAAAATTATAATAAAATTTATTTTTTTTAAAGTAAGATTTGGGAAGAGTTATTTCAATTTATTTTATTTTATTGGAATATCAACATTTAATTTATTTTTTTAAATATATTTTTACTAAATTTGTTATCAAACTAATAATATTATAAAGATTCTAGGCTTTGTGCTTTTCATGATTTCCATAAGCAAAAAGAACAAGTGAATCTGGTGATCCATTTTAAAGTATCAATATGAGCGGCACATGTACCACAGTTACTAAACAGCATGCATTTCTATCACTCTTCTCTTTTTTATATTAACACATTATGCTTTAAATTTTAATGAAATAACTAGGACAATTGGTTTATAGAGGTGATATTCACAGAAATAAATGATTGGTTGGAAATTTAAATTACTGACATAAAAACTATTTGAGGTAATTTATTGTCAGATGGAAAATAATAAGCAAATCTTTCTTTTCATCTTAACATTTTGGTTTAATTAAATTTTATTAGGATCATATTTAAAATTAGAAGAATTTAATGTAGTTTATTAATCGTCAAATCAGAATTGGGGAATAATTAAATCAATTAATTTTAACATATCATTGTTTAATACTAAAATTAAACCATCGATCTAAGGCGTGACGTAGACGTATCTGAGTGAATTGACGTGGCAGTCAAGAATTCAAAAAACTCAAAAAAAACTTATCTCCGCTACGACCTTTGCCCAATCCCTAACCAAGATGTTAGATCAGATAACCCAGAAATTAAGAACTTGAGAACTTCACAAAGATAGCAGGTGTGGTGCAAAACTCTTACCGCTTAAACCGCTGTTGGGAATGTAATCTCTATCCTTTCGCTGTAATAGTTTCATCACCCTAACCAGTGTGTGAGAAAATAACTTATCGTTGGCTTCAATGGTTTTCATCTTCTCACTTTTGAAGGCTGAGAACTACATTCATCCTCCTCGTTAATTTATTGCCATTATTTCCTCTTTTTATTTAAAAAAAAAATAAGAAAAATTAAACAATATTGAAGTTATTTTTTATTACTTATTACAGTATAATTAATAATATTTGGCGATGTTTGGAATCGTTCTAAAAATTGGAAATCATTTGGACTGTTAATTGAATAAATTATCTCATAAATATTTAAAATTGAACAAATGATTCTTCTTTTTATTTCAACTAATTCAATAAATTTAACTCGCATATTATATATATTAAATATTTAACTATTTATAGAAAATTTCATATAATTTCCTATTTATTCTAAATCAATTCAGTAAAAAGTAAAGGTATCAATTTTGTTAGATTAACAAGTAGAAAAGAAAGGATTTGATGATAAAACAAGTAAACAATGAAGATATAAATTTTTAAATTCCTAGAAATCTTGTAAGATAATTTAAATGGCAATTCAATTTATGATCTAAAGAATACTCTTGTCTTCATTATAATTCTAACCATCTATAAATATTCCAGATATAACATAATATTTTATAGACGTTTAAGTTAATTATTACTTTTAACGTTTATTAAATTAGAAGTCAGCTTTTTAGTTGAGCAAGCAAACTCACATTCACATCTGAATTTAATGCCGGATTACTTCTAAGATCATAAATAAAGCTTTGAAATAACATACAATAATTACATCTTATAAAATTAAGATTTGATAGAGTCATATAACAATGTCACTCTAGATAATAAAACTTCAATCTATGATGTGAACAAGACATCCGTATTCTTCAATTTACCTACCGAATAGATTAAACAATACTTTGTTTCAATATATATCGACGAAGACTCCATTATACTCCCTCACAGTCACTCATATATCTCTTCGTATAAAATATATTGAGAAAAGGTTGATAATTTCGAATCGGATTGGAGTAAAAAGATTTAATCTTTTGAAAGCGACATCCTATGGATGATTTTGAATACATCAATTGGTAATATACCCAACACCATCTACCATTGACTTCAAATATTTTGCTTCTAAAGAGCAAAAATTCAAAATAAAAGAGACATTATTTTAGAAAGAAAAAGAATTATTCAACTCCTACGAGAGAACTCCCTAACTGAACATCAATAGAAATCCGTTCCCTAAATCTTACAATTTTTACAGGGAAAGAAAAGAGCATTCTTAAAGATCTAACTTATCAAATTCTTCAAATATCTCCAATAAAATTTTTCAATAAAACTCCATTTTTAGAAAATAAACCTTAAAATATACACATTTATGAGTAAATTCATGCAGATTATCATATGGTCTAACAATTCATCTCTAAATGCTAAATATTTCCGATTCTTTAGACAACATCAACTACATACATAAACATATAGCTAAACATAAGAAAGGAGGAAAAATCTTTACTTGATACAGAGAAAAAAACTAGACTCACCTATATTTTCCATACTAGATAGTAGCCTTTCTTCATTTTTAATAATTGGCTCTATTCTACATAATACGTCATAGATCGGTATCTTTTCAATATATAGCCAGATTCTGAACATAAATTAGCTTTTATCAAAGAGAAACCTATACTAATAAGACTAAATCCTCATAGTTCTATTATAGAATTCTACAAAACAAATATGAACTAATTAACTTCTATTACAAAAGAATTCATATTCTAGGAAAATTCATCCTTCTGTCTGATGAGTAAATATTTAATCACAAACTTCTCTTAATCAGCTGAAAATTTGAAATATGTTATCAATCTACTAAGTTTGGGGAAATATTTGCTGCCATCCTTCCTTTAAAAGATAGTAAAAAAAACCTAAATCATAGGAAAAAAAACCAATTTGAACTAGAAAAAAGAAAACAGGATTATAAAGAAGAAAACCATACCAAAATACAAAAAAAAAATAAAAAGAAAGAACAAAAGTTGAGAAATTATAAGATTTGGTAAAATTTAAATTATTAGTCGAATTATAAGAATTAATACAGAAACTTACATTAATCAATTATAATTATTAATTTACTATATCATAAATTATTTGATTTAATCGCATTATGTATGTCAATCAAGAAAAGTGTCGAGCATTTCTTGATTGCCTTACATTTTTAAGTTAGTTGAGTTGATTTATAACAATATGCATAATTTTTTTATTTTTAAATTATTCAGTAAGAAACTTAGACATTAGTGGTAAAATTATTTGAGTAAATGTTATTACATTTCAATTAAAAAATTTTGATAAAAAAATTAAGTTCAAAAATTAAAGTTGCACTTTTGTTTTATGCTATCACGTTATTGGAAATATTTTAAAATGTGAGGATGTTTTTAATTGTAATTTACTAGAAAATACTTTAAAGTTAAAAATATATAAAATTTAACACTTTTTGAATAAAACAACTTTGGTTTATTCATAATATCAAATGCCTCTTATCTAATTACTAGTTATAATTGATTGATCATAATTTATTGGAATAATAATTAAGTATTTTAATCTTTTCATAATATAAACTAATGATAGACTCATTTTTTAAAAAATTTACTTGTTAAAAAGCATTTCATTCTTTATTAAAAGTGAATTCATGCACTATGTTATAATCATATAATTGTGAATAAATTTTTTTAACTGTATTTATTGCTGCAACTACCTATTTTTTTTGAAAATCTTACCAATTTAAACATATTAAACTAATCAAAAAAGCTATATTTTAGATAGAGGGTTTAATAGAACCTTGAACCTAAGTGTGATAATATTATTATGATAATTTTCGAAATCGAATACTAATAATAATAATAATAATAAATTAGATTGGGTTTTCTGGACACAATCATAATATTTTAAGGAAAAATGCCCCATTTCATCCTCTTCTTTCTTTTTTTTGTCTATAGTAGTTGTTCGATCTTCTTCTATAACCATTGTTATTCTTTTCTCTCTGTTGATAGTTTTATTTCCTCTTTTCTTGTTTCTTCTATCCTATGTTCTAGGGATAATTGTAACAAATTCTAGCTCTTCAAATTTCCTTCCCATCTCAATTGTCGAGAGAGGATATAATTTGAAGTTGAAAAGTGCGTGTAGTTTGTAATTTGGCTATACATGTTTGACCTTATTATTTGAGTTATGCCATATTAAAAAAAAGCTTGTCTGAATTTTTGTTTATAGATGATTATCTTGTTCCTAAATGGTTTTCTTCTTATCCTATAATATTTGAGGTTATTCAGGATTCTTCGATTCGAATCTATAATTGCAGCATATTGCTTGCATAGGTGATGTTTGAGTGATGAGAGGTAGATATCAACCATTCCAAAGTTTCCTTTATGCTATCTATTTTTAATAGGACTATCCCTAAACCCAGACTATTGTTTAAGTCTGTTAAGTTTTAGATATTATAGTCTTTGATAAAGTTAAAAATAATCTTGCTAGTATAGTATGTTGAGGAAAAGTCCACTCTAAGATTTTGTTCAAGTAAAGCTTCTTCTTGGAGATGATGTAATTTCACTGATCGAAGGTAATCCTTTGGATCATTTGTTATTGTAGGAGTTAATTATTTTAAGTATATAATATTTATCATTAAATATTTGTAACCACCTTTAATTTAATGTTCTTTTTGCTATTAATGGTAAACTAATTTAAATAGTTAATCAACACATTCTTTCTCTTTCTATCAATAAATAGCATGTATTTTAGCTTAAATTATTGTAATTTAAAATATAATCACTCATTCTTCTCTTTAGTACCAAATTAACCCATCTATTTATCGAGTAATTGAATCAAAATATAGATCGAACTATTTAAGGCAGTTGAATTATGACAAGGAGATAATATATATATATAATATATATATATATATATTAAGCATTTGTACTAAGTTGGTAGAAATTTATATACTTTAACTAAATTTATATTTATAAAAGATATATATATAAATTATAATTTATCTCCGAGAAGTGTTGTTATTAATTGCAATTCATCTTAAATATTTTACAAATATCTATTGTGTAACTAGAAATGAATCTTTTGATGTTCTTTTACCAAATATGAGCATTTATCGTGAACTACCTAGTTTTTAACGATGAGAATGGGGGTCAATTCCTACAATAATTAGGTTGATAATTTTTCTGAGTAAATTCTACTTGCAAAAGAGTTGATTTGAATACAAGTATTTCAACAGAGTTTTTCAAAGTCAATGTGTAGGTTTAAACACACTTAGCATCTATATGGTCAACTTAGCAATTTACTTCTTGGATATTAGCCCAAAGGACGCCACCTAATTTATGATTAAATTTGTTTTATAGCAATTTTCCTATATTTTCATAAATAAATATTGAGTAATAATATAATATTGGGCAATGCTGAAATTACATGAGTAAGTGGCTAAATGCTCTGTTTTGTTAGGTTTAGTCTAATATTCTGTAATAATGATAAACCTTTTGCATGTTTTTATGAATTAAAAGCTGTCTAAATTCTTTTTTTTATAAGGTACTTTTTTCCCAATTTAATTTCCAGGCATGAAGGTATAAGAAAAAATTATTTGAATTAACTTCAAGAACAACAACCTCAAAAGTATTGCTATTTACAATATATACTAGCTTTGGTGAATAAGAAGAATGTATACTATAAAATAATTTCTACTTAATTCATTAAATTAAGATCAGATGATGAATATTTTATGAATTAAATAAAATAATTTTTATTAATTTTAAGAAAATGGAATTCCTTACAAGCATAAAAGGGGACACCACAAGAGGAAATATTTACATAAACAAATTTCTTGAAAGTAGACTTATCTAATCATGACATCTTGGTCTGTCTATAACAATTAAGGAGGTTGAAACAAAAACAATCTCTCATGGCAATCTCTGAATTATACAATGAGAAGCTTATTGAGGATCTTAACTATATTTTAAATACAATAGTGGTTGCCCATCTTGATTTATAAATAACTAAAGATAGACAATATGGAAAGATCATATAAGCTCGCATTGAAAATCAGGCTAAATTTAGGCTAATTATCTGGTATAATAGAAATAGAGTAACGATGAATGAATTATTTGAACTTTTTCTCAATTTATTAATAATTATATATTTTGAATCGGAAATCCCAGATATTCTTATAGATCATTTATTTTTGCTATTATAAAAATATTGTTTTAATTTCTGGTATTTTAAAAATAGCATTTATAATTTAACCAATTTTAATCTTATTTTTTCATCAGATATATTAGATTTGTGCCAATTAGTTTGGGTAAACGAATTCTTAGCGATTTTTAGGGATATTTCTATTTTCGAGTTTATTTTTTATATATTCTAGCATGATTTTATTCAAAATTTAGAAAAAGGATAAAGAAATGGACATTCTTAATATTATATAAATCAATTTGCTTATAATAACTAAAAAAAATTTTATGTCATAAAAATTTAAGATAATCTCGATATATTTTTAGTAATTGCACTCAGTGTAATTTAAACCTAAGATGCTACGAAGTTAATGAGATAAAATTGTTTTATTTTATCAATGCCTCATATATATATCCATTCATTTAATTCTAGATACCATCGCGATCTACTATCTAGAGACACTCTGCCATTCTATCTTAAAATCCAAAATTTGTAAATAAGCATCCAATCTGGCATTGTCATTGTAGAGGAATTTACAAAGCTTTATATTCGTAATATGCCAAATCAAATAAGCCTATGACTCATTAGATAAACTAATAAAAACAAGTATTTAATATTACAAAAAATCTGTTTCGAACTTTACTATATTACCAATCAAGTTAAAGGAAATAACGCTGAAAATTCAACAATCATTAAATATACAATAAATTTCTGACTGAATTATTTAATGAAATAGTTATAATTTATGACTCATCAAAAATGTGTTATGAAAAGATTCTTACCACAAAAGCAATAATTATTCCTGTTTTTATAATAGATACCTACGTTGATCATTTTTTAAATGAACTCTAAATCTTACAAATTAATAAATTAATATTAGATATTGCTCTCTTTTCACAAATAGTTTGCTATGATCAACAATACATAGTTAATGAGTAATCTAAAATTAAATTTAACATATCACTGTTTATCAACAATACATAAATTAAATAAACCTATATTCTATTAAAAAACCTATTTCCAGTCCTTTAAGAAATCATCTAATTTAAAATATATAATGATTTCTTAACATGTCAAATTTTAAAAGGAAAATTTAAGGCTCTAATCATTATCAATATCGATTTGAAATTTGCTTCATGAAAAATATTGTTGATTTGCTGTTATTAATATAAGCTTCTTTAAAATAAATATATATTCTTGATGTAAAGTTTCCATTTAATCATTTAGTTCTTCTAAACTAGTGTAATTACAATGATAGTCTGATTCATCAAAGCTTCTGCAGTTTATTTCTCAACTAAAATAAAAGATTGAGAAACATCGAAGAATTAATATTTGAGTGTTAACAGAGATTTTTTTAGTTTTATTATTTGTATCTTTTAAAACTGTGATTTAATGCATATCTAAAACAAAAGATGAGAGACAATAAATTATATAAAAATCTATCTCTCGGTATCATATCTAGAAAGATGAATAGAATAATGATCCAAAAAACTAATAACTAATTACTTGCCTCAAATAGACTACTCGTTTAATCTTTCAATAACTTAGCATTATCACTTGAATTATATATTTGAACATATCTATAACTCTGTAGGTTACTATCTTCTTCAGCTTGTCAATTTTGGAACTTTATTAAATTAGCTTTAAATTTTTTCTTTTTTATAATAAATATTAATTAAGATAAATTGACAAATATTGAATTAAAATAATTTCAAACATTCAAATTCAATGGAAAGTAGACAAATTAGATTAAAATAACTAAACAATACTTTTTTTATAATCTTTAAAACTTTAAATATTTGAACATTTTGTTCAATTAAAACTCTCATTTATTCTATTTGACTGTTT
Organism: Oxytricha trifallax; assembly: GCA_000711775.1. Classification (NCBI taxonomy): domain Eukaryota; phylum Ciliophora; class Spirotrichea; order Sporadotrichida; family Oxytrichidae; genus Oxytricha; species Oxytricha trifallax. Next base: position 43,992 of record ARYC01017763.1, read on the forward strand.
TATGTAGTTAATCACTTTAATATAATCTTTGGGATATCATTTGATTTAAAATTCTGTAAAAATCAGAGTATATGTGGCGGTTCAATTATGCATTATAATAGCTAACAAACTTAAATAATTTTTTAGCAATCTACAGATTAGGCCAATATTTCTATCTAAAAGATTTAAGTGAGTTTAAAAATCTAATTAAAATCATCATTTTGTTGATTTATACTATAAATTTTTGTTAAAAAAAACCAATATGTAAATAATTAATAGAATATGAAATAAACGAAGAACAAATCAATACACAAGGCAATAATGATTTAATTTTCTTATATATTATACAAATCAGTGTATTTTATAATAATGGAGCATGCTATCAAACATCCTTTCCTATACTTATTCAGAACTCTCTAAATACTCTTTGTCTGTAAGCTCTTATATTGGATTCATTTCAGTGTTATACAGGGCTTAGGGTTTGCTTAATCACTGCTTTTGAAATACTTCAGGAAGCTGATAAACACTTTTGTTGGCAAGAGTGATTACTTGATGTTCAGTTATGATGTTTCCCATTAACTGGACCTCAAAGTATTCGATAGGAACTTTATTCATTGCTTAATTACAAGTTCATTTGACAATGAGGTGATATTCTTGTAGATAATTTTCGTTATCTAATTTAACAAGTGCTATAGATCCTCTTATATGTGATAAAACTGATTTAAAAGAATGTTACCACCTGTAAGTGTTTATATATGATCCCCTTTTTATTATATATTATAAGTGCACTTCTCCTTTCAGCCCTTGTTCAATGATGTCAGTTTCTGTCTGATAAGACATTAACTTCTAGAAATTTGAGATTTTAAGTATTGCAAACTTTAATTAGAAGAACAACATCTAGTGAGAATAATTAGAGGTACCACTCTATTCAGAAGAGTACATCACAAGGAAGGTGGTATTGCTATTCATACATATATACGGGTGCTTATAAGTGAGCATCTTATTTTCCCACATCACTCACTTAATTTACTCAATTGATTTTCGTATTTTCTTGGCATAAGGGTTAGTTCCTTTAGCAATATTTTCATATGTTAGTTGGATTACAGAGTGGCAAATTTCTTTTTCATCTAATTGTAGTCTTTTTTCCTTAGCACTAGAGTCGTGACCTAGGCAATCCCTCAAAGTATCAATCACTTTTCATATTGAATTCAAAGCATTTATATTTACCAAGCAATTGACTTCTGAGCCACATATTTGCTAGCTATTGAATGTTTAAAGTCTTAACAAATCGCAATTTATCATAATAATTCGATGGATTTAAATTAGTATTTAAAAATATAGTAATTGTGTGCTGAAATAATGGATGTATATAAAAATATTTTTAAGTTTGAATTTTAGATATCTTTGTTTTTATAATACTCTTTCAGTAATATTTTGGATAGAGATAAGGAAAAATAGTGAGTTCAGACTGGAAAAAAGAAAGAAAGTAGGCAAATATATTTATTCTGATGAAGTTATCTATGAAATTTCTTGAAAAATAACGCAGCTTCTTGATAACTCCCATTTTCTTTAAAATTAAAAAATATTCAATAAGTTATTATTATTTTTCTGTGATTCTTAACATAATTAATTTTACATAAAATTTATTTTGAATGGTGGTCCCGTCATTCTGATATTTTAAAGTTTCTCTATAATTATTTTTATTTAGAGCTGACGGAAATTGATACTGGGGCTTAAGCCATCCAGATAAAAATAATAAGATATTCATATTTGACTTTTGGCGATCTAGTTTCCTCTTTCCAAGCCAGTTACTTCTATATGTAATCGACTAGTTTCACATCATGTACGTTCACTGATTGCCTTGGGTAGGTCTCATGTGATATTTCGCTATTTCGAATGTCTATTTTTTCACTTTTCTCTAGCTGCTTTTCTATGAGTGCTTATGTTCAGGTAAAACTCTTCTCAGCAAAGACTTATTGTTTGGCTTGATGAGGGTGAAAACCCCGAGTGATACTATGCTGAGGATGTCTTATGCAGGGTTTTGTCCTTCTTTTCCTTAAGCAAAGAGAGTTCAATCTGATATACGAGCGGTCTGTCTTTTAACTCCTATCCTATCCAGGGCTTCTCTATAATTTCTAAGCACAAAGGGAATCTATCCCAAATGTTATAAGAATGAGTTTTAATTGACAAATAATCAAGTTTCAGGAAATAAAAACATATCTATCAATACTCAAGTTTCAGTAAGTATAAACTTATCTATCACTTCCATTCTTTTAACTTTTGCATTTACTTCGGCAGTAACATCTCAAATTAATTTACCACATCATATTATCTAATTCATTATGCAATAAAATCTTCTTGATATATTCTAATGCTAACATTCCAGCACAAACAGAAGTCTCAAGTATCATAAATATAGCCAAGGAAGATAACATCATTGTTGGATTTGACAAAGTCACTGATGTCCTATGGCCTTGAGATGTTGACATTTGTAATGGTGTTAAATTAAAGATGAGCATGTTTATTCATTTTCGTCTTCTTTCCTTTATTGTGACATGCTGATAAGCAATTGATAACCATTTGTTGAAAGTTCAAGATTGAAAGAGATGCTTTTGAGTCTTGTATCATTAGGGGCTTATAGTTTATGGTAATAGATTCTCCATTTATTAATGTTATGAATAAATTAAAATAAATTCAATGTTAATATAGCTAATAAAATATGCATTAAAACTTGGTAGTTTATTAATTATTGATAGTAGACCTCAATTTACGAATAAATATATACACGTAGCAACCAAATCTCTAATAGTTAATTATATTTTCCCTATTTTAAATATAAATTTAACAAATAATTTATTCATATAAAACTATTCTTTAAAACAAAAGAAACAAAGCTAATAATAAGAATATAAATTAATACAATGTAACCATTAAAAAGAAATAAGATTGTTAAATATATTAAACAAGATATTGTATTAAATTATGTTACATTAAATTATTTTTTAATATTAATAAATGAGAGGAATGTATAATAATTTTCAAATCAAAACAAGAAGAAGTTCTAAACAGATAGCAAATTATTAAAGATGTTTCTAATATTTTAATGGGGAAACAATGATCTAAATTATATAGAAATTATTTCAAAAAAAGGAAATTAAAAAAAATGCGAATTATAAATTTTAAGTTAAATATACATAATAAAAAATAGTTAATTTTAATTACAAAATTTGATTGCAGAAAATAATTACAGTGCCTAGAAATACATCACTTCTTATATGTCCTCTTTTCTAATGCAATGAAATATATAATTAAGTTAAACAATATTTGTAAAAATAATTTTATATAGATGTTTTAAGGAACATAGATCTAGACTGTAATGGAAAAGTATACATATAAATTAATATTGCTGATTATTATTAGGGTTTAGGGGATTCTGAAAAATTTAGATAAAAAAGAGTATTTTTTAAGTAATTTTTTAGAATAAGTATATAGAATCACAGACCAATCCAAAAATGGCAAAAAGGGAACTAGCTTTTGTTTAAATATTCTTAATCTAAAAATTTATATTTAGATAAATTAAAATATAATTACGGTTAAAATAAAACATGAATATCTTTATTCTTACTTTTATATATTTACAGATATAGATTAAATTCATTAATATTAACTCTAAATCAAATATCTCATAAATTTTAATCTAAGTTTTATTATTTGTCTACTTTACAGAATTTTTTCCGATGATTTTAAAATTCATTGTATTTTATGAATTTCTACATCATGAGTCTTTCCTTACTTTTTAGTTTTACATTAAATGGCACCTGTTTTAAATTTATACCAATCATATATTAATTTTTTTTTAAAAGAAATAAGTTCCAAAACGACCACTATGTTTTAAGACAAATTAAAATAATTAAAAAATTATATAATTAATGTGTGAACTAAAATTTATTAAAATCAAAATACTCATATAGTGTAACTCATATCTTATGCACAATTAATTATTCACAATCAATGCAGTTTGTTATCAAACGCTGTCCATCCTCTCCTCAAATTATTCTTCCGCCTAAAATTTAAATTTCAGTCGATCTGAAAGAATCATTTGAATAAATTCATATATCTTCTCTGGCTTCACTGAGTGATTTCCTACTTAGTCGAAGATGATTGATTTAGCTTTGGGGAATTGAACAATATTCTTGACATCACCTTTGACCCTAAATTATGAAGGACTAGTTACAGTGCGCAGTTATTTCTTCACCCATTGTGTAACACCCCATTCTCGATTAATCTGATCTATTCTGCTCAATCCACCTCTCTGTAACTATTTTCTGAATAAACTACCTTGCAATCTATCTTTTCGATATTATTATCCAAAGTATTATTAAAATCCATTTTTGTTCAATCGATGAGTCAAATTATTGGCTGTTAAAATATATCAAATTCAAATCAATATCAGTTAAAACGATAATATAAAAATCGTTTTTAAACCAAATGCAATTGCATGTCGAGAATACATTTTTTGTCCGATAAAGTAGGTATGGAAAATCTTGCTTGAGTCTCCATTGAGGTTCAATCATTATAAATTTATAAAGCTTGTTATTTTCTCCATGCAGTCTTGCGCTATCATTTTTCGCATCTCCTCAAATGCTCTAGGCTCTTTAAGAAGTTTGTAGTGTATGTTCTGAACTCTTTGTCTGACAGCGTTTTTTCCTAGCCCTTTGCCATTATGATTAAGATTCCGCTGGCCCTGAATTTACACATCTTCTCCTCAAATTTTAGTTTTTATTTTTTTCTGACTTTAATGTTTAGTTTATCTGAGCAATTGGGTTCATGACTAAAACGATCATTGCATCTAGAGAAACCATTTCGCATGATGAACATTACTTATTTAAGTTTTGTTAGACTTATGTTTCTTTTTTGTGATCAAGTTTATGATTATTGCTAAGATGTGTTCTGAAAGATGGTTCATTGTCGTCGTTCTTTTTGCAGTATGGGCACTTAATTTCGTTTCTTGCCTCAATAAAGTTCAGATTATCTTGTCTGCTCATCTTAATGTTTGAAGTATTTTAAATTGAATGAAACTAATAGTACAATTTTATTAATCGACTATGAAATCGATGACAAAATTTTCATAAATAAAATGGACACTAATATTTCTATATTTCGAAACAAACCACGATTATTTTTGTGAGATATTGAGAAAATAGAAAAATATTATATTCTAAGACATTAAGTAATATAGAATGACATATTATAATCCTATTTTAGTGCTTATAACTAACAAAAGCTTAAATACCCTATTTATTTATATTAATTAAATTATTTTTTTTATAGTTAATAGCACACATTACTATATGATACTTAATATTATCAACGATTATATTATAAAATTAAGGAATCTAAATATTGCCTATGTAATGAGTAATAAGTATGTATAGAATTATGCTTTATTTTTAAATAAATTATATAAAATCATAGTTTATAAATATAATATTTTTTCATCCACAAATGAGTATTATTGATAGTTTTTGTGAATCACTTATTTTTAAAGAACATTGTTCTAAATAACTATATAGAATTTATACAAGTCTATATGGACATTGATTTTAGAGTAATTCTTATCAGAAGCTAATATTAATTATACAAATATACAAATATTTAACTTTATGCTATAGTATATTAAGCGCGACCCTTTCTAGGAGATTATTATATTAGTTTAAAATTTATAGTAATTATTAATGCATTTTTAAACTTATACAGTATTAGTAATATTATTTATATGCATTTCACTAATGCTTGATTAGTGAAATGCATTTCACTAATTAAATATTAGTGAAATAACTCTAAAGTAATAATATAAATACCATTATTGGTAAGAACCATTTTCAGCTGGTTAAAAAAATAATGATTGTTAAGACTTCTCCATTATGCTAAATATTTGTGCCATCCGCAAAGCAAATATTGCCTTGCCGTCTAAATTCCGTAAAATATACCAAATAAATTTTTACCTTGAAATATTGCAAGAAGCCTGGGCTTACAAAAGCACAATTTGTTCATAATAAAAAGTAGAAAAAATGTAATAGAGTTACTATCTTATTGGTAGCTGTATATTTCATTTTATATTACATTATTTTAATTAATTTATTTTTAATAGCTAAATGATCGATTTAGTTGCTGCTTCATTAATTTTAAGACTTTTATTTATAATATTAAAATAATTGATTAAGGAATAATAATAGGGTGCTTAATTTTTCCCAAAGGGAATTTTACTCTTCATATTTTTAAATGCAGAAATATAAGTAAGTAGACTTTTGTCTCAATTTATAAAATGTCAATCAAGATCTCCCAACTATTACATTTCATTATTACCATTTATAATATTGCTATTAATTCATTGAAAATTTAAGTTATTCAGAAAGCAATAATTGTTCTTATAAACATAGCTGGTATTAGCAATGAAAATTATGGATAACTCAACAAATTATAGCAATAAAAATTAGATAAATTAAATTTGTAACATATTGCGGGATTTTAGGGCTTTGATAAAAATTTGCGAAGTATAAAATGTGAAAGAAATATAATTTAGTTAGTATTAAACTAATCTCAATATTAGGTAAGTTAATTAGCGTTATTAATAATTTAATACATCGCTCTTCCTATTACATTTATATAAAAAATAATATTGAATTATTTAGTATATTCACATTAAGTTTCCATTAAATTAAGATCAAGTTTAAAAATATTAAATAAAGTCTCCAAGATGGAGATCGGTATATATTTTATACTTTTTATTTGAATTTCAATATACATTTAAATAATATAATTTAAGTATCTTCACTTATATCAGATATACAAACAAGTTTTTTTTTATAAATTATTAATTATTTCTTAATTTTATATTTTAGATGGATAAAGAGGGACTGGGGTGGCAAGGCACGACATCCGAGAACTTTCAAATAAGTTTCGCTCTAAACGTAAAATTATATCATTTCTCAAGTATAATCTTAAAAAAAATATAGCTTTTAATTAATATATGGGGTACTTTTACCAACAGACAGATGGCATTGTTACAACTAGGTTTTTGAAAGACTTCTCGGCAGGTGAGAAAGACCTGCTCAGCTGTTAAATTTTTATGGTCTCAACGTTCCCTTTTCCTGAGCTATCTCTAAAAAAAACCATGAGCTAAATTCAGGATGACAATGAACCAACGAGGTTCATAAACTATTACTCTGACAATATAGAGTAATACCAGACCTAAGATATTTTTATTGGGTTCTTGGCACCTTTTGGCCAAAGTATGTGGAAACATTGGAGAAGCAGCCTAATATGCAAAGGAATCCCCAAAAAGAGGGAAGAAGAAGTGAAAGAAAAGATTTGTATCATAGCCGATATATTAAAAAAAATTGAAGGAGATTCATTTTTTGAGTATTTAAGAGTCAAAGGGGTAGTCATGTTGATGTTTAAGTTTGTTTCGAAGCTGAGAGGTTGTCGATATAAAAGACAGCACCATGAAATATCCTGCACATTTTCTGAGTTTAAGCTCAGATCTAGAATTACCATGATGTTAATAAGCAGGAAGAAGGTTATTCTATGATTCAAGAATAAAAGGGAAAGAGACACAGAGGATGAATTGATTGAGTGAATAAATTATTATATATTCATATTAAACTTTCATACCTTAACGCAAACTTTATAGTCTTTGAGTGCTTAGGTCTTCACTAAATTTCTATTTATTATTATTCTAATAATCTCTACGCTCACAAGTTCTAAGCATCTCTTTACAATGCTTAAATGCTATTAGTTTGTCATCTTATTAGCTTCAACACGTTTCTAATACTTTCTTTTAACAATTATTCTCGGACGAGTATGGGGCATATAAGATAAACTGCCAATTTTTTTCTCTTTTTTTGTTTGTCGACCTTTATTTTGTGGTGAGATAGCCAATTATCTCAATAATTGGGTTGAACATCAGGAAGTTAGGAAACAGCCACGTCGCATAATTCTGTATGATCCAATGTGACAAGACTGTATGATTGTGAAGGGACAAGCCTTAAGAAACTAACCATCCATCTGAGTAACAAATCCTGGGAGATACATAACCCAATCTCCATACAGGACACCAATAGTACGTATAAAGGAAAGAAATAGCACTAATGATTATATTATATGGTTGGTTTAATCCCCAGTATTAATTTCTGTAAAGTATTAAATAATAATAATAATCTTATCAAGTTACAAAATTACTGGTTTGTTTCTTACACCCAAATATTCAGTGAATGCTTTAAAAATATCGTCATTTTAATTGAATTGGTTTTGAATTAATAGCCCTCAACCCACATTCCTCGATAATAGCAGATATGTCATCAATGTCTTTATATTAAGGCCCTCCTTTTTTGCTATCTAGTTATCACCTCTTCCAATCCAAGTATTGCATGCTTTTTTGTATGACTTGTAGATGACCTCGTATACGTACATGAATAGTGCATCACTCCCAGCAAGCCCCCGATTCTGCCTCTTTTTATTGATCTATCCTAACTTGTAATTTGTAATTCTGAAAGTGGATTACATACTCTTTTACTAGACTCCATGTAGCCTGTAGAATTGTGCGAGTTGTGAATTCGTAAGTTCGAGATTGGGAAACTATCCATGATGCGGTTAAGTACGCATTTAAAATGAATATCTTATCCATTGTTAAATTAGGTATTGTCAAAAAAATGTTTTATTATCCATTGTTAACCTCTTCTATCTATATGAGCCAGGCTATCTCCTTATCACTTCTTTACCTGTTTATTTATTCCAAACATCTTTAACTCGTAGAATTAAAAACCAAGAATGAAGGAGATCTCTTTATAAGCGCAAACAGGTGAACAGATTGGTGGTTTTGTCATAATTCAACATCTTAGAAGAATTATATAGGAAGTTAAAAAATTCATCCGAAGTATTTTTCAAATTGCTAGACATTTTTCAAGAGAAGTAATATGATTAAATTTAAATTCACACAATAAAAATATAGTATATATATATATATTTTTAGAGAATTAACTATTTTTTTTCAAACATAATTTATTCCCGAAATATTTAAAAGCAAACTTAAATTCTGTAAATCTATGATAGCTTCGTGTTTATTTAATTATTGAAGTGTTTTAGCTTAAAGTTTGAATGGAATTACTTTAGTTTCTATAATTTTACGATTAGTTTGTTAATATTTCACTAGAGTATGGTTTTTTAAGTTAAGTAGTATGAAGATTCATGATTTAAAGGCCCTCCATATTTAAAAAATACCATTCTATTTTATAAAAACTTTTGTAATATATCAGCCTTGAGAAATGGAGGAGAGCACAAAAGCGATCTGCCAACCATGAGTATTTAAATTATTTTTTCATAGAAAATATCTTGATGCTCAACACGATATGCCCTATTTCTCTTCAATGGAAATACTTCTATGATCATAGATATAGAATTCACTAGAAAATTATGCTTTTTCAGCTGAAATGCATTCCTAAATGAGATTAATCTTGCAAACCATAATATATCCATAAAGACAACTTTAAACATTCAATTTTAACAATCAAAGTCGTCCATTTTTTGTTAAAAATAGTGAGTATTTAACTTCTGTATAGGTTGAATAAAAAATATAAAATTGCAAGAATTAACAAATAAATCATTAATAACGCATTCCAGATTTTATAATATTAGTTTGAATGAATTTAATGGCATTTTCTCAATATTTTTCAAAATCTCATAAATTTAAATTATATAATAAAATGAATGTATTTTAAATTATAAATCTAAATAAAAAATAAGTAATTTCTTTCTAAGATTTTATTAGTTAATGAATAAACTTTCATAATTTTTAAATATAGTAATTTGATATTATCTAATTAAAACCCAAAGAGTGAATATATAAAGCATAATATTTAAATTAAAATGCATTAATTATTAAAAAAAGGATTAAGATAGAATATCATGTTTTAAGATTTCGATTTAAAAAAAACTTGTCGTTTATGTGACTGAAAATCTGATCTCAAAAATTTAAAAATAGGAGTTGTAAAACCTGGGCATAAGTCTTATAATTTTAATTTAAATATTATGTTTTTAATATAAATATATTTAATAATAAGCTTATCTCTTTTTTTAATGCTTTAATAAAGCGAGATATTATTTTTAATATATAGGAAGAAGTTTGAAGATAAATATATTTTTCCAAGGAAAAAAACTCAAGAAAAAAAAAGAATCCAAAGGATTAATTAAATATATGCAATTTAAAAGATTTTATGAAATTTTACAAAAATAATTAAGCCAAATCCTAATAAACTTTAAAAATGTTTAATAAAAGACATTTAAATATTGGACATATATTCTAAATTTCTCTAGTCTTGAGCATGCTATTGCTATTGCTACTACAAAATAAATATGTCGCAAAATATCAACATATTTTTATACTTTTAACAAGAGCAGAGATGGGCATCATTTCCTTAAAGACTTCTAAAGATAAGTGAGATTCTCAAGATTTTCTCATCAAAATGTAGATTTTCAGGCTCAATAATGGACCCAACAGACGCTTCCTTTATGGCAACCAAAAAGTATATTATAACAGATCTCGCAATTAATCTTATTTGACTTGTTATTTTCAATTTTAGATTTGTTAGAGCTTTTAGAAATCTTCAACTATCGATATATCGATTATAAAAGACAAAATATAATAAATTGCTTTCTTTGACAAATCCCAAAGTAGGACATCCAGTTTATAGATTTGATTTATTTTTATGTTTTTATAATCCTCGATTATCAGTAAATACTATTAAAGTTTGCTTGTTGTTCTTTATGTTATTTCTTGGTAATTCCTTGTCTTATTTAGCATTTAATTTAAGAAATTATAATAATTTTAACTTTAATATAAAGAATTAATTTTTTAGAGTAGTATATTAAATTTGCTTAAATGGTTTGTATTTACTCACATATCTAATTCTTTTCCTGGTAAATTATGAAATCTCTTCATTTGTATTTGTTTTTTAAAATTTGAAAATATTTGATTTAACTTTAGCAAAATTATTTGAATTAATTTTATTTAGGTTTTAATTTTATGTTTTAATTTATGATCCTTCTAATACTTCAAAACGACATAGTTATTAAACACTATCGACATAAATCTTTGAAATTTAAAATTGTTTTTAATAATCATTTAACGAATAAAATTTACTAAATCATTAATTGTTATAAAATTAAATTTATAAAAAAAAATCATAATGAAACTGCACTGTGACTTCTCAAGCCAATATACTTTATTAATGTAAGTAATTTTTTTATGATATTTCTAAAATAGGAATACTAATTTTCATAATTTGTTCATTCTTTCTAATCAAAATCAAATATATTATAAAGTATTATGAAACGGGCCTTACAAACTTGGCTGCCTATATCTAGCCAGACCAACTCAAGTTAGATGCATATTATTAATTATATCTATGACCTTATAACAATAAAATTTGTGCCATCACTGCACTAAATAAAGTTTTGAACATATGTTTTATAATAAAGAGTTTTGTTTATTATTTGGACATTAGACCTAAGTATATATATATTTTTATTTAATTTTTTCATTAATTTTGATTTAATACAATTTATATTTATACATTTAATGGTAGTTGTACTTGCATTATTTGTTTAATTTCACGACTGTTTTCTATTTTATCAATATTTGTGAGCATCATAAAGCTTTTTCCCTCTTTTGATATATTTACATTAATCAATTTTTATAAAATCTATTTATTATTTAATCTACTTCTTTTGTATTTCTGAAGCTATTGAGTATCTTAGCAAATATACAATCCAATATATCTCCTTTATTAATATTTACATACTTTATTTATTTATTTTTCAAATCATTTCGGGTTTCTTAAAAGCATTTTCTTTTTGGAATTTAAATTTAAATTACGTTATTATTCAATTTATCGTAATCAATCTTAAATCTTGTTAAAAAAACTACTTGATGCTTCAGTTTACCAATTTAATATCAGTTCTGCTCTTAATTTTAAATTTTCTAAGAATTGAATAGATTTTGCAGTGAAATACATTGATTCTAACATTACATATATGATGGCATTCTAGTACCTTGAGTGATGGCTTTGAGTGCCTCAATTAATCTTTCTCATTTTTGAATTCATACACTATAAGTAAAGTCACTCTATAGGTAAACAGTAATTAATTATTGCTATGATTATTCGATTTCCATGTTATTACCAGCAGTTTCCCATATCATATCGAGTTAAATGTATTTATAGACTCCTCTTGCAAATACGTTTTTTTTTATAATGTTATTCTTCTTGAAATGTTTATATTTTCGAAAAGCCTAATAATATTGAAATGGGTACTTGATTCTCTTTTTCAAAGTTGACTACTCTTTCTTTCTTAAAATTTATTAATAATATTTTTCTTCTTCATTTTTTATAGAAGAGAGCTGGCAACTATTGGCCTGGTTGACCCCTTTAAATAAACCACATTTGTTTTTTCCTCATAGAAATATAATTTTTAATTAATAAAAAAATAATTACTATTTAATTCAATTGCTGCCTATCTTTTGTTTAGCCATCCTTTGTAAAATTCTTCCAATGTTTATAATCATTTATTATTTATAACAGATCTTACAATTGAAATTCATCAAGGCTGAAGGTTATTTTAATAAAAAAAAACAAAGTAAAATAAACTTATTTTACATCACAGCATTATTTAAATAAAATGCCTCTAATTCTAATAATAAATCATATGTTTCTAGCTTTAAATTTAATGTTTTAACAACATCATTAAGTTAGTTCATATCTTTTAAAGCAGCTAGACAATTATTTTTATTGCAATCTGGAGAAATTAAATCATTGTAGATTTCCACTAGTATATATATGTCATATGTAAGAATTTAAACCATAGTTTTAAGAAACTATGCTGATTATTAAGATTCAATCAGTATAATTTTTTGAAAATGGTCAATTATCACCATGTATATATCTTAAACTAATAAAGCAAGATTTAATTGAATTAAAATGATGAATTTATTAATAGATAGCTTACCATTTAATTATATTATGATTTTTTAGGTTATATGAAATTGTACTAATTTTTTTAATTTATTTTAATTTTAAGCAAAAAATAAAATAAACAAGTAAGAGAATAATCCTAAAGTCATTATAAATTTCAAAAAAACTGTATATATATTTTTTCATGATTATAACTGAATATTTATTTTGATTATTATTCCTATAAGATTATTTTTAATATTGCTTTGTCATTTAGCAGCATCTCGTTTGCACTGCTTCATTCATATCACTCTCATGAAATTTTAACCATTACTAAGTTAAATGTTTAGTCATCTAAAACTTACGCTTTCAAATAAAGGTTACTACTACACTAAAGCCTTCTGAAGGTAGGTAGGAGGCTGTTAGATTCATTAATTTAGGGACCAGCCGCTTGGTTTAACAGGTAAGTTTCTACGCTCCTCGAGCGAACTACAAATTAACAGTTTCTTTGCATAGATAAGCTCCTGGTGTGAGTTTGGCTTCCTATGTAGAAAAGCGGATGAAGGAGGTGCTCAGCCTACAAAATGAGAATACAAAAACCATAAAAAATCAACAGTAAGATGATTCTTTTCCTAGGATAATTTCTAAGCTACAATTGCGAAAGAAAGGATAGGAACACATTCCCAAAAAAGGTTGACAAAGTAGATTTTCTTGGATTTCTTAAGAGAAGCTGAATCTACCAATCTCTGTATTCACATCTTGGTTATTGGACTTGGTAATATTGAGACTGATCAGTATTTAAATACTTCTGTCTTCAAAGATTTGAAAATGATTTAAATTAAATTTTAGACAATTAAAAACATTTCATTTTAAAGTACCACACAAAGAAATTGTTCATTTCCAAAGCCCTCATGGAGGCAATGCTCTCAAACCATTTAAAGTTGCTTAGAATTGTTCACCACATTGAAATTAGTCTGAAAACACAATTTAAATTGGTCACTGATGTTACATTTAAAAGTAACAAAATGATTACCTTTAATTTAAGAGACGATTAGATACATTATTTTTTATATTTCAATATATACTTTATGAAAGTCACAAATCGGAGGGAGAATAAACTCAAGTGAATTCAAAAGTATTCTACTATTGCTTGTTACAGATTTCTTTATTATAAGCTCGCAAGATTATTCACTTTGCATTTGACGATGACACAGAACACTTGAAAATGGTTTAAATTAAATTTTAGACAATTCAAAACATTTCATTTTAAAGTACCACACAAAGAAATTGTTCATTTCCAAAGCCCTCATGGAGGCAATGCTCTCAAACCATTTAAAGTTGTTTAGAATTGTTCACCTCATTAAAATTAGTCTAAAAACACAATTTAAATTGGTCACTGATGTTACATTTAAAAGTAACAAAATGATTACCTTTAATTTAAGAGACGATTAGATACATTATATTTTATATTTCAATATATACTTTATGAAAGTCACAAATCGGAGGGAGAATAAACTCATGTGAATTCAAACTATTCTGCTCTTGCTTGTTACAGATTTCTTTATTATAAGCTCGCAAGATTATTCACTTTGCATTTGACGATGACACAGAACACTTGAAAATGGTTTAAATTAAATTTAAGACAATTCAAAACATTTCATTTTAAGTACCACACAAAGAAATTGTTCATTTCCAAAGCCCTCATGGAGGCAATGCTCTCAAACCATTTAAAGTTGTTTAGAATTGTTCACCTCATTAAAATTAGTCTAACACAATTTAAATTGGTCACTGATGTTACATTTAAAAGTAACAAAATGATTACCTTTAATTTAAGAGACGATTAGATACATTATATTTTATATTTCAATATATACTTTATGAAAGTCACAAATCGGAGGGAGAATAAACTCAAATGAATTCAAACTATTCTACTATTGCTTGTTACAGATTTCTTTATTATAAGCTCGCAAGATTATTCACTTTGCATTTGACGATGACACAGAACACTTGAAAATGGTTTAAATTAAATTTTAGACAATTCAAAACATATCATTTTAAAGTACCACACAAAGAAATTGTTCATTTCCAAAACCATCATGGAGGCAATGCTCTCAAACCATTAAAATAGCTTAGAATTGTTCACCACATTAAAATTAGTCTAAAAACACAATTTAAATTGGTCACTGATGTTACATTTAAAAGTAACAAAATGATTACCTTTAATTTAAGAGACGATTAGATACATTATATTTTATATTTCAATATATACTTTATGAAAGTCACAAATCGGAGGGAGAATAAACTCAAATGAATTCAAACTATTCTACTATTGCTTGTTACAGATTTCTTTATTATAAGCTCGCAAGATTATTCACTTTGCATTTGACGATGACACAGAACACTTGAAAATGGTTTAAATTAAATTTTAGACAATTCAAAACATTTCATTTTAAAGTACCACACAAAGAAATTGTTCATTTCCAAAGCCCTCATGGAGGCAATGCTCTCAAACCATTTAAACTTGTTTAGAATTGTTACCACATTGAAATTAGTCTGAAAACACAATTTAAATTGGTCACTGATGTTACATTTAAAAGTAACAAAATGATTACCTTTAATTTAAGAGACGATTAGATACATTATTTTTTATATTTCAATATATACTTTATGAAAGTCACAAATCGGAGGGAGAATAAACTCAAGTGAATTCAAAAGTATTCTACTATTGCTTGTTACAGATTTCTTTATTATAAGCTCGCAAGATTATTCACTTTGCATTTGACGATGACACAGAACACTTGAAAATGGTTTAAATTAAATTTTAGACAATTCAAAACATTTCATTTTAAAGTACCACACAAAGAAATTGTTCATTTCCAAAGCCCTCATGGAGGCAATGCTCTCAAACCATTTAAAGTTGTTTAGAATTGTTCACCACATTGAAAATTAGTCTGAAAACACAATTTAAATTGGTCACTGATGTTACATTTAAAAGTAACAAAATGATTACCTTTAATTTAAGAGACGATTAGATACATTATATTTTATATTTCAATATATACTTTATGAAAGTCACAAATCGGAGGGAGAATAAACTCATGTGAATTCAAAAGTATTCTACTCTTGCTTGTTACAGATTTCTTTATTATAAGCTCGCAAGATTATTCACTTTGCATTTGACGATGACACAGAACACTTGAAAATGGTTTAAATTAAATTTTAGACAATTTAAAACATTTCATTTTAAAGTACCACACAAAGAAATTGTTCATTTCCAAAGCCCTCATGGAGGCAAAACCCCAAAACCCCAATTCATGCTTAGTCTATGAGTTTTTAGTGATTAGACTAGTCGTTTTTAATGCGAAAATACGACTAATCGACTAGTTATGAGCTCTATAGTCTTCGACTAGGTCGATTGATGGTGTTCGTTGATGATATGAGCATGATAGTCAAAACATACAACTATACCTCACAATTGTTCAATAGGGTTGTTTTTGATTTAGTCTTAATTACAATTGTTAATCTTTAATTATAACTTAACAATTAATCAATATAAGCTTATTCTACCATACTTAAGTGTCCTAGCTGTCTAGTTGTCATAAGTGAGTGTTTGTTGCTTAGTCCGACTAGCTTGTCGTATGATGATCTAGTCGTAAGGGTAGTCCGACTACCTAGTCGTAGTCGATGATTTCTTAGTCTTAGTCTAACGACTAGCTGTTCCTCTCCACAGCTTTATAAGCAAGTTTAACCAAGACTCTTCAACTTCAGTCTCCAACCAACCTGTATCTGTGTTCTAACACTATCTTACTGCATACTGTACATGAGTGAATGGATATCCTACTATGTTTGAAGACTCTGGTCGTAGGTAGTCTAAACATCGACTAGTCGAATCAAGACAGACTAGCTAGTCGGATTTGCTGCCACAAGGTTGCTTAGTCGTAAGACTAGGTAAATTACTCCTTCAAGGATAACTATCACTTACCCTGAGCGAACCATGTCGAACCATTCACAATAGTATCACTACATGCTTAGCATCATAATAGCAACAGAAGCTTGCGTCTACAGCGTTGGTGGAGCAAGAATCAATGTTTGGGCAAAGTGGTGTAAAACTTCCGAGTTTTAGGTTTAGACTAGCTTAGTCGTAGAACAGAAATTTTAAATTGGATGTCAACTTATACAAAATAGGCATCAATCTATGATACTGATAGGCTAAACAACGTCAAACAGTCATCAATCATCCTTGTATCGACTGTCATTGATGATATCTAGCATAGAACCTCAATCAACCAGAAAAATACATAACCTGCTTCGTTCAATTTAAAATCATTTAAAGTGAATTATGTATTTTCTGGTTGATTGAGGTTCTATGCTGGATATCATCAATGACAGTCGATACAAGGATGATTGATGACTGTTTAACGTTGTTTAGTCTATCAGAATCATAGATTGATGCCTATTTTGTATAAGTTGACATCCAATTTAAAGTATCTGTTCTACGACTAAGCTAGTCTAAACCTAAAACTCGGAAGTCTTACACCACTTTGCCCAAACATTGATTCTTGCTCCACCAACGCTGTAGACGCAAGCTTCTGTTGCTATAATGATGCTAAGCATGTAGTGATACTATTGTGAATGGTATGACATGGTTCGCTCAGGGTAAGTGATAGTTATCCTTGAAGGAGTAATTTACCTAGTCTTACGACTAAGCAACCTTGTGGCAGCAAATCCGACTAGCTAGTCTGTCTAGATTCGACTAGTCGCTGTTTAGACTACCTACGACCAGAGTCTTCAAACATAGTAGGATATCCATTCACTCATGTACAGTATGCAGCAAGAGAGTGATAGAACACAGATACAGGTTGGTTGGAGACTGAAGTTGAAGAGTCTTGCTTAAACTTGCTTATAAAGCTGTGGAGAGGAACAGCTAGTCGTAAGACTAAGACTAAGAAATCATCGACTACGACTAGGTAGTCGGACTACCCTTACGACTAGATCAACATACGACAAGCTAGTCGGACTAAGCAACAAACACTCACTTATGACAACTAGACAGCTAGGAAACTTAAGTAAGGTAGAATAAGCTTATATTGATTAATTGTTAAGTTATAATTAAAGATTAACAAATGTAATTAAGACTAAATCAAAAACAACCCAATTGAACAATGGTGAGGTATAGTTGTATGTTTTGACTATCATGCTCATATCATCAACGAACACCATCAATCGACCTAGTCGAAGACTATAGAGCTCATAACTAGTCGATTAGTCGCATTTTCGCATTAAAAACGACTAGTCTAATCACTAAAAACTCATAGACTAAGCATGAATTGGGGTTTTGGGGTTTTGGGTAATCTCTCTCAAACTATTTAAAGTTATAAAGAATTGTTCACCACATTGAAATTAGTCTGAAAACACAATTTAAATTGGTCACTGATGTTACATTTAAAAGTAACAAAATGATTACCTTTAATTTAAGAGACGATTAGATACATTATTTTTTATATTTCAATATATACTTTATGAAAGTCACAAATCGGAGGGAGAATAAACTCAAGTGAATTCAAAAGTATTCTACTATTGCTTGTTACAGATTTCTTTATTATAAGCTCGCAAGATTATTCACTTTGCATTTGACGATGACACAGAACACTTGAAAATGGTTTAAATTAAATTTTAGACAATTCAAAACATATCATTTTAAAGTACCACACAAAGAAATTGTTCATTTCCAAAACCATCATGGAGGCAATGCTCTCAAACCATTAAAATAGCTTAGAATTGTTCACCACATTGAAATAGTCTGAAAACACAATTTAAATTGGTCACTGATGTTACATTTAAAAGTAACAAAATGATTACCTTTAATTTAAGAGACGATTAGATACATTATTTTTTATATTTCAATATATACTTTATGAAAGTCACAAATCGGAGGGAGAATAAACTCAAGTGAATTCAAAAGTATTCTACTATTGCTTGTTACAGATTTCTTTATTATAAGCTCGCAAGATTATTCACTTTGCATTTGACGATGACACAGAACACTTGAAAATGGTTTAAATTAAATTTTAGACAATTCAAAACATTTCATTAAGAAAGTACCACACAAAGAAATTGTTCATTTCCAAAGCCCTCATGGAGGCAATGCTCTCAAACCATTTTAAATTGCTAAGAATTGTTAACCACATTGAAATTAGTCTGAAAACACAATTTAAATTGGTCACTGATGTTACATTTAAAAGTAACAAAATGATTACCTTTAATTTAAGAGACGATTAGATACATTATTTTTTATATTTCAATATATACTTTATGAAAGTCACAAATCGGAGGGAGAATAAACTCAAGTGAATTCAAAAGTATTCTACTATTGCTTGTTACAGATTTCTTTATTATAAGCTCGCAAGATTATTCACTTTGCATTTGACGATGACACAGAACACTTGAAAATGGTTTAAATTAAATTTTAGACAAATCAAAACATTTTATTTTAAAGTACCACACAAAGAAATTGTTCATTTCCAAAGCCCTCATGGAGACAATGCTCTCCAACCATTTAAAATTGTTTAGAATTGTTCACCACAGTGAAATTAGTCTGAAAACACAATTTAAATTGGTCACTGATGTTACATTTAAAAGTAACAAAATGATTACCTTTAATTTAAGAGACGATTAGATACATTATTTTTTATATTTCAATATATACTTTATGAAAGTCACAAATCGGAGGGAGAATAAACTCAAGTGAATTCAAAAGTATTCTACTATTGCTTGTTACAGATTTCTTTATTATAAGCTCGCAAGATTATTCACTTTGCATTTGACGATGACACAGAACACTTGAAAATGGTTTAAATTAAATTTTAGACAAATCAAAACATTTTATTTTAAAGTACCACACAAAGAAATTGTTCATTTCCAAAGCCCTCATGGAGACAATGCTCTCCAACCATTTAAAATTGTTTAGAATTGTTCACCACAGTGAAATTAGTCTGAAAACACAATTTAAATTGGTCACTGATGTTACATTTAAAAGTAACAAAATGATTACCTTTAATTTAAGAGACGATTAGATACATTATTTTTTATATTTCAATATATACTTTATGAAAGTCACAAATCGGAGGGAGAATAAACTCAAGTGAATTCAAAAGTATTCTACTATTGCTTGTTACAGATTTCTTTATTATAAGCTCGCAAGATTATTCACTTTGCATTTGACGATGACACAGAACACTTGAAAATGGTTTAAATTAAATTTTAGACAATCCAAATAATTTCATTTTTAAGTACCACACAAAGAAATTGTTCATTTCCAAAGCCCTCATGGAGCCAATGCACTCAAACCATTTAAAAATGTTTAGAATTGTTCACCACATTGAAATTAGTCTGAAAACACAATTTAAATTGGTCACTGATGTTACATTTAAAAGTAACAAAATGATTACCTTTAATTTAAGAGACGATTAGATACATTATTTTTTATATTTCAATATATACTTTATGAAAGTCACAAATCGGAGGGAGAATAAACTCAAGTGAATTCAAAAGTATTCTACTATTGCTTGTTACAGATTTCTTTATTATAAGCTCGCAAGATTATTCACTTTGCATTTGACGATGACACAGAACACTTGAAAATGGTTTAAATTAAATTTTAGACAATTCAAAACATATCATTTTAAAGTACCACACAAAGAAATTGTTCATTTCCAAAGCCCTCATGGAGGCAATGCTCTCAAACCATTTAAAGTTGCTTAGAATTGTTAACCACATTGAAATAAGTCTGAAAACACAATTTAAAATAATCACTGATGTTACATCTAAAAGTAACAAAATGATTACTTTAAAATTAAGAGATGATTTAATACATAATATTTTATATTTCAATATATACTTTATGAAAGTCACAAATCGGAGGGAGAATAAACTCATGTGAATTCAAAAGTATTCAACTCTTGCTTGTCACAGTTTTCTTTATTATAAGCTCGCAAGATTATTCACATTGCATTCGACGATGAGACAGAACACTTGAAAATGGTTTAAATTAAATTTTAGTCAATTCAAAACATTTCATTTTAAAGTACCACACAAAGAAATTGTTCATTTTCCAAAGCCCTCATGGAGGCAATGCTCTCAAACCATTTAAACTTGTTTAGAATTGTTCACCACATTGAAATAAGTCTGAAAACACAATTTAAAATGGTCACTGATGTTACATCTAAAAGTAACAAAATGATTACCTTAAATTTAAGAGACGATTAGATACATAATATTTTATATTTCAATATATACTTTATGAAAGTCACAAATCGGAGGGAGAAAAAACTCATGTGAAATAAAAAGTATTCAACTCTTGCTTGTTACAGTTTTCTTTATTATAAGCTCGCAAGATTATTCACTTTGCATTTGACGATGACACAGAACACTTAAAAATGGTTTAAATTAAATGTTAGACAATTAAAAACATTTCATTTTAAAGTACCACACAAAGAAATTGTTCATTTCCAAAGCCCTCATGGAGACAATGCTC
The DNA here is from genome assembly GCA_000711775.1 of Oxytricha trifallax. Lineage (NCBI taxonomy): Eukaryota > Ciliophora > Spirotrichea > Sporadotrichida > Oxytrichidae > Oxytricha > Oxytricha trifallax. The sequence goes on from ARYC01017763.1 coordinate 65,508, forward strand.
TCAAACCATTTAAAGTTGCTTAGAATTGTTCACCACATTGAAATAAGTCTGAAAACACAATATAAAATGGTCACTGATGTTACATCTAAAAGTAAAAAAATGATTACCTTAAATTTAAGAGACGATTAGATACATAATATTTTATATTTCAATATATACTTTATGAAAGTCACAAATCGGAGGGAGAATAAACTCAAGTGAATTCAAACTATTCTACTATTGCTTGTTACAGATTTCTTTATTATAAGCTCGCAAGATTATTCACTTTGCATTTGACGATGACACAGAACACTTGAAAATGGTTTAAATTAAATTTTAGACAATTCAAAACATATCATTTTAAAGTACCACACAAAGAAATTGTTCATTTCCAAAACCATCATGGAGGCAATGCTCTCAAACCATTAAAATAGCTTAGAATTGTTACCACATTGAAATTAGTCTGAAAACACAATTTAAATTGGTCACTGATGTTACATTTAAAAGTAACAAAATGATTACCTTTAATTTAAGAGACGATTAGATACATTATTTTTTATATTTCAATATATACTTTATGAAAGTCACAAATCGGAGGGAGAATAAACTCAAGTGAATTCAAAAGTATTCTACTATTGCTTGTTACAGATTTCTTTATTATAAGCTCGCAAGATTATTCACTTTGCATTTGACGATGACACAGAACACTTGAAAATGGTTTAAATTAAATTTTAGACAAATCAAAACATTTCATTTTAAAGTACCACACAAAGAAATTGTTCATTTCCAAAGCCCTCATGGAGACAATGCTCTCAAACCATTTAAAATTGTTTAGAATTGTTCACCACATTAAAATTAGTCTGAAAACACAATTTAAATTGGTCACTGATGTTACATTTAAAAGTAACAAAATGATTACCTTTAATTTAAGAGACGATTAGATACATTATTTTTTATATTTCAATATATACTTTATGAAAGTCACAAATCGGAGGGAGAATAAACTCAAGTGAATTCAAAAGTATTCTACTATTGCTTGTTACAGATTTCTTTATTATAAGCTCGCAAGATTATTCACTTTGCATTTGACGATGACACAGAACACTTGAAAATGGTTTAAATTAAATTTTAGACAATTCAAAACATTTCATTTTAAAGTACCACACAAAGAAATTGTTCATTTCCAAAGCCCTCATGGAGGCAATGCTCTCAAACCATTTAAAGTTGTTTAGAATTGTTCACCTCATTAAAATTAGTCTGAAAACACAATTTAAATTGGTCACTGATGTTACATTTAAAAGTAACAAAATGATTACCTTTAATTTAAGAGACGATTAGATACATTATTTTTTATATTTCAATATATACTTTATGAAAGTCACAAATCGGAGGGAGAATAAACTCAAGTGAATTCAAAAGTATTCTACTATTGCTTGTTACAGATTTCTTTATTATAAGCTCGCAAGATTATTCACTTTGCATTTGACGATGACACAGAACACTTGAAAATGGTTTAAATTAAAATTTTAGACAATTCAAAACATTTCATTTTAAAGTACCACACAAAGAAATTGTTCATTTCCAAAGCCCTCATGGAGGCAATGCTCTCAAACCATTTAAAGTTGTTTAGAATTGTTCACCACATTGAAATTAGTCTGAAAACACAATTTAAATTGGTCACTGATGTTACATTTAAAAGTAACAAAATGATTACCTTTAATTTAAGAGACGATTAGATACATTATTTTTTATATTTCAATATATACTTTATGAAAGTCACAAATCGGAGGGAGAATAAACTCAAGTGAATTCAAAAGTATTCTACTATTGCTTGTTACAGATTTCTTTATTATAAGCTCGCAAGATTATTCACTTTGCATTTGACGATGACACAGAACACTTGAAAATGGTTTAAATTAAATTTTAGACAATTCAAAACATTTCATTTTAAAGTACCACACAAAGAAATTGTTCATTTCCAAAGCCCTCATGGAGGCAATGCTCTCAAACCATTTAAAGATGTTTAGAATTGTTCACCACATTGAAATTAGTCTAAAAACACAATTTAAATTGGTCACTGATGTTACATTTAAAAGTAACAAAATGATTACCTTTAATTTAAGAGACGATTAGATACATTATATTTTATATTTCAATATATACTTTATGAAAGTCACAAATCGGAGGGAGAATAAACTCATGTGAATTCAAAAGTATTCTACTCTTGCTTGTTACAGTTTTCTTTATTATAAGCTCGCAAGATTATTCACTTTGCATTTGACGATGACACAGAACACTTGAAAATGGTTTAAATTAAATTTTAGACAATTCAAAAATCATTTCATTTTAAAGTACCACACAAAGAAATTGTTCATTTCCAAAGCCCTCATGGAGGCAATGCTCTCAAACCATTTAAAATTGTTTAGAATTGTTCACCACATTGAAATTAGTCTGAAAACACAATTTAAATTGGTCACTGATGTTACATTTAAAAGTAACAAAATGATTACCTTTAATTTAAGAGACGATTAGATACATTATATTTTATATTTCAATATATACTTTATGAAAGTCACAAATCGGAGGGAGAATAAACTCATGTGAATTCAAAAGTATTCTACTATTGCTTGTTACAGTTTTCTTTATTATAAGCTCGCAAGATTATTCACTTTGCATTTGACGATGACACAGAACACTTGAAAATAGTTTAAATTAAATTTTAGACAATTCAAAACATTTCATTTTAAAGTACCACACAAAGAAATTGTTCATTTCCAAAGCCCTCATGGAGGCAATGCTCTCAAACCATTTAAAGTTGTTTAGAATTGTTCACCTCATTAAAATTAGTCTGAAAACACAATTTAAATTGGTCACTGATGTTACATTTAAAAGTAACAAAATGATTACCTTTAATTTAAGAGACGATTAGATACATTATATTTTATATTTCAATATATACTTTATGAAAGTCACAAATCGGAGGGAGAATAAACTCAAGTGAATTCAAAAGTATTCTACTCTTGCTTGTTACAGATCTTCTTTATTATAAGCTCGCAAGATTATTCACTTTGCATTTGACGATGACACAGAACACTTGAAAATGGTTTAAATTAAATTTTAGACAATTCAAAACATTTCTTTTTAAAGTACCACACAAAGAAATTGTTCATTTCCAAAGCCCTCATGGAGGCAATGCTCTCAAACCATTTAAAGTTGTTTAGAATTGTTCACCACATTGAAAATTAGTCTGAAAACACAATTTAAATTGGTCACTGATGTTACATTTAAAAGTAACAAAATGATTACCTTTAATTTAAGAGACGATTAGATACATTATTTTTTATATTTCAATATATACTTTATGAAAGTCACAAATCGGAGGGAGAATAAACTCAAGTGAATTCAAAAGTATTCTACTATTGCTTGTTACAGATTTCTTTATTATAAGCTCGCAAGATTATTCACTTTGCATTTGACGATGACACAGAACACTTGAAAATGGTTTAAATTAAATGTTAGACAATTCAAAACATTTCATTTTAAAGTACCACACAAAGAAATTGTTCATTTCCAAAGCCCTCATGGAGGCAATGCTCTCAAACCATTTAAAGTTGTTTAGAATTGTTCACCACATTGAAATTAGTCTGAAAACACAATTTAAATTGGTCACTGATGTTACATTTAAAAGTAACAAAATGATTACCTTTAATTTAAGAGACGATTAGATACATTATATTTTATATTTCAATATATACTTTATGAAAGTCACAAATCGGAGGGAGAATAAACTCATGTGAATTCAAAAGTATTCTACTCTTGCTTGTTACAGATTTCTTTATTATAAGCTCGCAAGATTATTCACTTTGCATTTGACGATGACACAGAACACTTGAAAATGGTTTAAATTAAATTTTAGACAATTCAAAACATTTCATTTTAAAGTACCACACAAAGAAATTGTTCATTTCCAAAGCCCTCATGGAGGCAATGCTCTCAAACCATTTAAAATTGTTTAGAATTGTTCACCACATTGAAATTAGTCTGAAAACACAATTTAAAATGGTCACTGATGTTACATCTAAAAGTAACAAAATGATTACCTTTAATTTAAGAGACGATTAGATACATAATATTTTATATTTCAATATATACTTTATGAAAGTCACAAATCGGAGGGAGAATAAACTCATGTGAATTCAAAAGTATTCTACTCTTGCTTGTTACAGTTTTCTTTATTATAAGCTCGCAAGATTATTCACTTTGCATTTGACGATGACACAGAACACTTGAAAATGGTTTAAATTAAATTTTAGACAATTCAAAACATTTCATTTTAAAGTACCACACAAAGAAATTGTTCATTTCCAAAGCCCTCATGGAGGCAATGCTCTCAAACCATTTAAAGTTGTTTAGAATTGTTCACCACATTGAAATTAGTCTGAAAACACAATTTAAATTGGTCACTGATGTTACATTTAAAAGTAACAAAATGATTACCTTTAATTTAAGAGACGATTAGATACATTATTTTTTATATTTCAATATATACTTTATGAAAGTCACAAATCGGAGGGAGAATAAACTCAAGTGAATTCAAAAGTATTCTACTATTGCTTGTTACAGATTTCTTTATTATAAGCTCGCAAGATTATTCACTTTGCATTTGACGATGACACAGAACACTTGAAAATGGTTTAAATTAAATTTTAGACAATTCAAAACATTTCATTTTAAAGTACCACACAAAGAAATTGTTCATTTTCAAAGCCCTCATGGAGGCAATGCTCTCAAACCATTTAAAGTTGTTTAGAATTGTTCACCACATTGAAATTAGTCTGAAAACACAATTTAAATTGGTCACTGATGTTACATTTAAAAGTAACAAAATGATTACCTTTAATTTAAGAGACGATTAGATACATTATTTTTTATATTTCAATATATACTTTATGAAAGTCACAAATCGGAGGGAGAATAAACTCAAGTGAATTCAAAAGTATTCTACTATTGCTTGTTACAGATTTCTTTATTATAAGCTCGCAAGATTATTCACTTTGCATTTGACGATGACACAGAACACTTGAAAATGGTTTAAATTAAATTTTAGACAATTCAAAACATTTCATTTTAAAGTACCACACAAAGAAATTGTTCATTTCCAAAGCCCTCATGGAGGCAATGCTCTCAAACCATTTAAAGTGTGTTTAGAATTGTTCACCACATTGAAATAAGTCTGAAAACACAATTTAAATTGGTCACTGATGTTACATTTAAAAGTAACAAAATGATTACCTTTAATTTAAGAGACGATTAGATACATTATTTTTTATATTTCAATATATACTTTATGAAAGTCACAAATCGGAGGGAGAATAAACTCAAGTGAATTCAAAAGTATTCTACTATTGCTTGTTACAGATTTCTTTATTATAAGCTCGCAAGATTATTCACTTTGCATTTGACGATGACACAGAACACTTGAAAATGGTTTAAATTAAATTTTAGACAATTCAAAACATTTCATTTTAAAGTACCACACAAAGAAATTGTTCATTTCCAAAGCCCTCATGGAGGCAATGCTCTCAAACCATTTAAAGTTGTTTAGAATTGTTCACCACATTGAAATTAGTCTGAAAACACAATTTAAATTGGTCACTGATGTTACATTTAAAAGTAACAAAATGATTACCTTTAATTTAAGAGACGATTAGATACATTATTTTTTATATTTCAATATATACTTTATGAAAGTCACAAATCGGAGGGAGAATAAACTCAAGTGAATTCAAAAGTATTCTACTATTGCTTGTTACAGATTTCTTTATTATAAGCTCGCAAGATTATTCACTTTGCATTTGACGATGACACAGAACACTTGAAAATGGTTTAAATTAAATTTTAGACAATTCAAAACATTTCATTTTAAAGTACCACACAAAGAAATTGTTCATTTCCAAAGCCCTCATGGAGGCAATGCTCTCAAACCATTTAAAGTTGTTTAGAATTGTTCACCACATTAAAATTAGTCTGAAAACACAATTTAAATTGGTCACTGATGTTACATTTAAAAGTAACAAAATGATTACCTTTAATTTAAGAGACGATTAGATACATTATTTTTTATATTTCAATATATACTTTATGAAAGTCACAAATCGGAGGGAGAATAAACTCAAGTGAATTCAAAAGTATTCTACTATTGCTTGTTACAGATTTCTTTATTATAAGCTCGCAAGATTATTCACTTTGCATTTGACGATGACACAGAACACTTGAAAATGGTTTAAATTAAATTTTAGACAATTCAAAACATTTCATTTATAAAGTACCACACAAAGAAATTGTTCATTTCCAAAGCCCTCATGGAGGCAATGCTCTCAAACCATTTAAAGTTGTTTAGAATTGTTCACCTCATTAAAATTAGTCTAAAAACACAATTTAAATTGGTCACTGATGTTACATTTAAAAGTAACAAAATGATTACCTTTAATTTAAGAGACGATTAGATACATTATTTTTTATATTTCAATATATACTTTATGAAAGTCACAAATCGGAGGGAGAATAAACTCAAGTGAATTCAAAAGTATTCTACTATTGCTTGTTACAGATTTCTTTATTATAAGCTCGCAAGATTATTCACTTTGCATTTGACGATGACACAGAACACTTGAAAATGGTTTAAATTAAATTTTAGACAATTCAAAACATTTCATTTTAAAGTACCACACAAAGAAATTGTTCATTTCCAAAGCCCTCATGGAGGCAATGCTCTCAAACCATTTAAAGTTGTTTAGAATTGTTCACCACATTGAAATTAGTCTGAAAACACAATTTAAATTGGTCACTGATGTTACATTTAAAAGTAACAAAATGATTACCTTTAATTTAAGAGACGATTAGATACATTATTTTTTATATTTCAATATATACTTTATGAAAGTCACAAATCGGAGGGAGAATAAACTCAAGTGAATTCAAAAGTATTCTACTATTGCTTGTTACAGATTTCTTTATTATAAGCTCGCAAGATTATTCACTTTGCATTTGACGATGACACAGAACACTTGAAAATGGTTTAAATTAAATTTTAGACAATTCAAAAAATTTCATTTTAAAGTACCACACAAAGAAATTGTTCATTTCCAAAGCCCTCATGGAGCCAATGCACTCAAACCATTTAAAAATGTTTAGAATTGTTCACCACATTGAAATAAGTCTGAAAACACAATTTAAATTGGTCACTGATGTTACATCTAAAAGTAACAAAATGATTACCTTTAATTTAAGAGACGATTAGATACATTATTTTTTATATTTCAATATATACTTTATGAAAGTCACAAATCGGAGGGAGAATAAACTCAAGTGAATTCAAAAGTATTCTACTATTGCTTGTTACAGATTTCTTTATTATAAGCTCGCAAGATTATTCACTTTGCATTTGACGATGACACAGAACACTTGAAAATGGTTTAAATTAAATTTTAGACAATCCAAAAAATTTCATTTTAAAGTACCACACAAAGAAATTGTTCATTTACAAAGCCCTCATGGAGCCAATGCACTCAAACCATTTAAAAATGTTTAGAATTGTTCACAACATTAAAATTAGTCTGAAAACACAATTTAAATTGGTCACTGATGTTACATTTAAAAGTAACAAAATGATTACCTTTAATTTAAGAGACGATTAGATACATTATTTTTTATATTTCAATATATACTTTATGAAAGTCACAAATCGGAGGGAGAATAAACTCAAGTGAATTCAAAAGTATTCTACTATTGCTTGTTACAGATTTCTTTATTATAAGCTCGCAAGATTATTCACTTTGCATTTGACGATGACACAGAACACTTGAAAATGGTTTAAATTAAATTTTAGACAATTCAAAAAAATTCATTTTAAAGTACCACACAAAGAAATTGTTCATTTCCAAAGCCCTCATGGAGGCAATGCTCTCAAACCATTTAAAGTTGTTTAGAATTGTTCACCTCATTAAAATTAGTCTAAAAACACAATTTAAATTGGTCACTGATGTTACATTTAAAAGTAACAAAATGATTACCTTTAATTTAAGAGACGATTAGATACATTATATTTTATATTTCAATATATACTTTATGAAAGTCACAAATCGGAGGAGAATAAACTCAGTGAATTCAAAAGTATTCTACTATTGCTTGTTACAGATTTCTTAATTATAAGCTCGCAAGATTAATCACTTTGCATTTGACGATGACACAGAACACTTGAAAATGGTTTAAATTAAATTTAAGACAATTCAAAACATTTCATTTTAAAGTACCACACAAAGAAATTGTTCATTTCCAAAGCCCTCATGGAGGCAATGCTCTCAAACCATTTAAAGTTGTTTAGAATTGTTCACCACATTAAAATAAGTCTAAAAACACAATTTAAATTGGTCACTGATGTTACATCTAAAAGTAACAAAATGATTACCTTAAATTTAAGAGACGATTAGATAATAATATTTTATATTTCAATATATACTTTATGAAAGTCAAAAATCGGAGGGAGAATAAACTCATGTGAATTCAAAAGTATTCAACTCTTGCTTAATACAGATTTCTTTATTATAAACTCGCAAGAATATTCACTTTGCATTTGACGATGACACAGAACACTTGAAAATGGTTTAAATTAAATTTTAGACAAATCAAAAAATTTCATTTTAAAGTACCACACAAAGAAATTGTTCATTTCCAAAGCCCTCATGGAGACAATGCTCTCAAACCATTTAAAAATGTTTAGAATTGTTCACCACAGTGAAATTAGTCTGAAAACACAATTTAAATTGGTCACTGATGTTACATTTAAAAGTAACAAAATGATTACCTTTAATTTAAGAGACGATTAGATACATTATTTTTTATATTTCAATATATACTTTATGAAAGTCACAAATCGGAGGGAGAATAAACTCAAGTGAATTCAAAAGTATTCTACTATTGCTTGTTACAGATTTCTTTATTATAAGCTCGCAAGATTATTCACTTTGCATTTGACGATGACACAGAACACTTGAAAATGGTTTAAATTAAATTTTAGACAATTCAAAACATTTCACTTTAAAGTACCACACAAAGAAATTGTTCATTTCCAAAGCCCTCATAAAGGCAATGCTCTCAAACCATTTAAAGTTGTATAGAATTGTTCACCACATTGAAATTAGTCTGAAAACACAATTTAAATTGGTCACTGATGTTACATTTAAAAGTAACAAAATGATTACCTTTAATTTAAGAGACGATTAGATACATTATTTTTTATATTTCAATATATACTTTATGAAAGTCACAAATCGGAGGGAGAATAAACTCAAGTGAATTCAAAAGTATTCTACTATTGCTTGTTACAGATTTCTTTATTATAAGCTCGCAAGATTATTCACTTTGCATTTGACGATGACACAGAACACTTGAAAATGGTTTAAATTAAATTTTAGACAATCCAAAAAATTTCATTTTAAAGTACCACACAAAGAAATTGTTCATTTCCAAAGCCCTCATGGAGCCAATGCACTCAAACCATTTAAAAATGCTTAGAATTGTTCACCACATTGAAATTAGTCTGAAAACACAATTTAAATTGGTCACTGATGTTACATTTAAAAGTAACAAAATGATTACCTTTAATTTAAGAGACGATTAGATACATTATATTTTATATTTCAATATATACTTTATGAAAGTCACAAATCGGAGGGAGAATAAACTCAAGTGAATTCAAAAGTATTCTACTATTGCTTGTTACAGATTTCTTTATTATAAGCTCGCAAGATTATTCACTTTGCATTTGACGATGACACAGAACACTTGAAAATGGTTTAAATTAAATTTTAGACAATCCAAATAATTTCATTTTTAAGTACCACACAAAGAAATTGTTCATTTCCAAAGCCCTCATGGAGCCAATGCACTCAAACCATTTAAAAATGTTTAGAATTGTTCACCACATTGAAATTAGTCTGAAAACACAATTTAAATTGGTCACTGATGTTACATTTAAAAGTAACAAAATGATTACCTTTAATTTAAGAGACGATTAGATACATTATTTTTTATATTTCAATATATACTTTATGAAAGTCACAAATCGGAGGGAGAATAAACTCAAGTGAATTCAAAAGTATTCTACTATTGCTTGTTACAGATTTCTTTATTATAAGCTCGCAAGATTATTCACTTTGCATTTGACGATGACACAGAACACTTGAAAATGGTTTAAATTAAATTTTAGACAATTCAAAACATTTCATTTTAAAGTACCACACAAAAGAATTGTTCATTTCCAAAGAACTCATTCATGGAGGCAATGCTCTCAAACCATTAAAAAATGTTTAGAATTGTTCACCACATTGAAATTAGTCTGAAAACACAATTTAAAATGGTCACTGATGTTACATCTTCAATGATTACCTTTAATTTAAGAGACGATTAGATAGATAATATTTTATATTTCAATATATACTTTATGAAAGTCACAAATCGGAGGGAGAATAAACTCATGTCAATTCAAAAGTATTCTACTCTTGCTTGTTACAGTTTTCTAAATTATAAACTCGCAAGATTATTCACTTTGCATTTGACGATGACACAGAACACTTGAAAATGGTTTAAATTAAATTTTAGACAAATCAAAACATTTTATTTTAAAGTACCACACAAAGAAATTGTTCATTTCCAAAGCCCTCATGGAGACAATGCTCTCCAACCATTTAAAATTGTTTAGAATTGTTCACCACAGTGAAATTTAGTCTGAAAACACAATTTAAATTGGTCACTGATGTTACATTTAAAAGTAACAAAATGATTACCTTTAATTTAAGAGACGATTAGATACATTATTTTTTATATTTCAATATATACTTTATGAAAGTCACAAATCGGAGGGAGAATAAACTCAAGTGAATTCAAAAGTATTCTACTATTGCTTGTTACAGATTTCTTTATTATAAGCTCGCAAGATTATTCACTTTGCATTTGACGATGACACAGAACACTTGAAAATGGTTTAAATTAAATTTTAGACAATTCAAAACATTTCATTTTAAAGTACCACACAAAAGAATTGTTCATTTCCAAAGAACTCATTCATGGAGGCAATGCTCTCAAACCATTAAAAAATGTTTAGAATTGTTCACCACATTGAAATTAGTCTGAAAACACAATTTAAAATGGTCACTGATGTTACATTTAAAAGTAACAAAATGATTACCTTTAATTTAAGAGACGATTAGATACATTATTTTTTATATTTCAATATATACTTTATGAAAGTCACAAATCGGAGGGAGAATAAACTCAAGTGAATTCAAAAGTATTCTACTATTGCTTGTTACAGATTTCTTTATTATAAGCTCGCAAGATTATTCACTTTGCATTTGACGATGACACAGAACACTTGAAAATGGTTTAAATTAAATTTTAGACAATTCAAAACATTTCATTTTAAAGTACCTCACAAAGAAATTGTTTATTTCCAAAGCCCTCATGGTGGCAATGCTCTCAAAACATATAAAAATGTTTAGAATATTTTACCACATTGAAATTTAGTCTGAAAACACAATTTAAATTGGTCACTGATGTTACATTTAAAAGTAACAAAATGATTACCTTTAATTTAAGAGACGATTAGATACATTATTTTTTATATTTCAATATATACTTTATGAAAGTCACAAATCGGAGGGAGAATAAACTCAAGTGAATTCAAAAGTATTCTACTATTGCTTGTTACAGATTTCTTTATTATAAGCTCGCAAGATTATTCACTTTGCATTTGACGATGACACAGAACACTTGAAAATGGTTTAAATTAAATTTTAGACAATTCAAAACATTTCATTTTAAAGTACCACACAAAGAAATTGTTCATTTCCAAAACCCTCATGAAGTCAATGTTCTCAAACCATTTAAAAATGTTTAGAATTGTTCACCACATTGAAATTAGTCAGAAAACACAATTTAAAATAGTCACTGATGTTACATCTTCAATGATTACCTTTAATTTAAGAGACGATTAGATACATAATATTTTATATTTCAATATATACTTTATGAAAGTCTTAAATCGGAGGGAGAATAAACTCATGTGAATTCAAAAGTATTCTACTTTTGCTTGTTACAGTTTTATTTATTATAAGCTCGCAAGATTATTCACTTTGCATTTGACGATGACACAGAACACTTGAAAATGGTTTAAATTAAATTTTAGACAAATCAAAACATTTTATTTTAAAGTACCACACAAAGAAATTGTTCATTTCCAAAGCCCTCATGGAGACAATGCTCTCCAACCATTTAAAATTGTTTAGAATTGTTCACCACAGTGAAATTAGTTTGAAAACACAATTAAAAATGGTCACTGATGTTACATCTTCAATGATTACCTTTAATTAAAGAGACGATTTGATACATAATATTTTATATTTCAATATATACTTTATGAAAGTCACAAATCGGAGGGAGAATAAACTCATGTGAATTCAAAAGTAATCTACTATTGCATGTTACAGTTTTCTTTATTATAAGCTCGCAAGATTATTCACTTTGCATTTGATGATGACACAGAACATTTGAAAATAGTTTAAATTAAATTTTAGACAATTCAAAACATTTCATTTTAAAGTACCACACAAAGAAATTGTTCATTTCCAAAGCCCTCATGGAGGCAATGCTCTCAAACCATTTAAAGTTGTTTAGAATTGTTCACCTCATTAAAATTAGTCTAAAAACACAATTTAAATTGGTCACTGATGTTACATTTAAAAGTAACAAAATGATTACCTTTAATTTAAGAGACGATTAGATACATATATTTTATATTTCAATATATACTTTATGAAAGTCACAAATCGGAGGGAGAATAAACTCATGTGAATTCAAAAGTAATCTACTATTGCATGTTACAGTTTTCTTTATTATAAGCTCGCAAGATTATTCACTTTGCATTTGATGATGACACAGAACATTTGAAAATAGTTTAAATTAAATTTTAGACAATTCAAAACATTTCATTTTAAAGTACCACACAAAGAAATTGTTCATTTCCAAAGCCCTCATGGAGGCAATGCTCTCAAACCATTTAAAGTTGTTTAGAATTGTTCACCTCATTAAAATTAGTCTGAAAACACAATTTAAATTGGTCACTGATGTTACATTTAAAAGTAACAAAATGATTACCTTTAATTTAAGAGACGATTAGATACATTATTTTTTATATTTCAATATATACTTTATGAAAGTCACAAATCGGAGGGAGAATAAACTCAAGTGAATTCAAAAGTATTCTACTATTGCTTGTAACATTTCTTTATTATAAGCTCGCAAGATTATTCACTTTGCATTTGACGATGACACAGAACACTTGAAAATGGTTTAAATTAAATTTTAGACAATCAAAAAAATTTCATTTTAAAGTACCACAAAAAGAAATTGTTCATTTCCAAAGCCCTCATGGAACAAATGCACTCAAACCATTTAAAATGATTAGAAATGTTCACCACATTGAAATTAATCTGAAAACACAATTTAAAATGGTCACTGATGTTACATCTTCAATGATTAACTTAAATTTAAGAGACGATTAGATACATAATATTTTATATTTCAATATATACTTTATGAAAGTCAAAAATCGGAGGAAGAATAAACTCAAGTGAATTCAAAAGTATTCTACTATTGCTTGTTACAGATTTCTTTATTATAAGCTCGCAAGATTATTCACTTTGCATTTGACGATGACACAGAACACTTGAATGGTTTAAATTAAATTTTAGACAATTCAAAACATTTCATTTTAAAGTACCACACAAAGAAATTGTTCATTTCCAAAGCCCTCATGGAGGCAATGCTCTCAAACCATTTAAAGATGCTTAGAATTGTTCACCACATTGAAATAAGTCTGAAAACACAATTTAAAATGGTCACTGATGTTACATATAAAAGTAACAAAATGATTACCATAAATTTAAGAGACGATTAGATACATAATATTTTATATTTCAATATATACTTTATGAAAGTCACAAATCGGAGGGAGAATAAACTCAAGTGAATTCAAAAGTAATCTACTATTGCATGTTACAGATTTCTTTATTATAAGCTCGCAAGATTATTCACTTTGCATTTGACGATGACACAGAACACTTGAAAATAGTTTAAATTAAATTTTAGACAATTCAAAACATTTCATTTTAAAGTACCACACAAAGAAATTGTTCATTTCCAAAGCCCTCATGGAAGAAATGCTCTCAAACCATTTAAAGTTATTAGAATTGTTCACCACATTGAAATTAGTCTGAAAACACAATTTAAATTGGTCACTGATGTTACATTTAAAAGTAACAAAATGATTACCTTTAATTTAAGAGACGATTAGATACATTATTTTTTATATTTCAATATATACTTTATGAAAGTCACAAATCGGAGGGAGAATAAACTCAAGTGAATTCAAAAGTATTCTACTATTGCTTGTTACAGATTTCTTTATTATAAGCTCGCAAGATTATTCACTTTGCATTTGACGATGACACAGAACACTTGAAAATGGTTTAAATTAAATTTAGACAATTAAAAACATTTCATTTTAAAGTACCACACAAAGAAATTGTTCATTTCCAAAGCCCTCATGAAGGCAATGCTCTCAAAACATTTAAAATTGTATAAAATTGTTCACCACATTGAAATTAGTCTGAAAACACAATTTAAAATGGTCACTGATGTTACATCTTCAATGATTACCTTTAATTTAAGAGACGATTAGATACATAATATTTTATATTTCAATATATACTTTATGAAAGTCACAAATCGGAGGGAGAATAAACTCATGTGAATTCAAAAGTATTCTACTCTTGCTTGTTACAGTTTTCTTAATTATAAGCTCGCTAGATTATTCAGTTTGCATTTGACGATGACACAGAACACTTGAAAATGTTTTAAATTAAATTTTAGACAATTCAAAACATTTCTTTTTAAAGTACCACACAAAGAAATTGTTCATTTCCAAAGCCCTCATGGAGGCAATGCTCTCAAACCATTTAAAGTTGTTTAGAATTGTTCACCTCATTAAAATTAGTCTGAAAACACAATTTAAATTGGTCACTGATGTTACATTTAAAAGTAACAAAATGATTACCTTTAATTTAAGAGACGATTAGATACATTATTTTTTATATTTCAATATATACTTTATGAAAGTCACAAATCGGAGGGAGAATAAACTCAAGTGAATTCAAAAGTATTCTACTATTGCTTGTTACAGATTTCTTTATTATAAGCTCGCAAGATTATTCACTTTGCATTTGACGATGACACAGAACACTTGAAAATGGTTTAAATTAAATTTAGACAATTCAAAACATTTCATTTTTAAAGTACCACACAAAGAAATTGTTCATTTCCAAAGCCCTCATGGAGGCAATGCTCTCAAACCATTTTAAAGTGTTTAGAATTGTTCACCACATTGAAATTAGTCTGAAAACACAATTTAAATTGGTCACTGATGTTACATCTAAAAGTAACAAAATGATTACCTTTAATTTAAGAGACGATTAGATACATAATATTTTATATTTCAATATATACTTTATGAAAGTCACAAATCGGAGGGAGAATAAACTCATGTGAATTCAAAAGTATTCTACTCTTGCTTGTTACAGATTTCTTTATTATAAGCTCGCAAGATTATTCACTTTGCATTTGACGATGACACAGAACACTTGAAAATGGTTTAAATTAAATTTTAGACAATTCAAAACATTTCATTTTAAAGTACCACACAAAGAAATTGTTCATTTCCAAAGACCATCATGGAGGCAATGCTCTCAAACCATTAAAAAATGTTTAGAATTGTTCACCACATTGAAATTAGTCTGAAAACACAATTTAAATTGGTCACTGATGTTACATTTAAAAGTAACAAAATGATTACCTTTAATTTAAGAGACGATTAGATACATTATATTTTATATTTCAATATATACTTTATGAAAGTCACAAATCGGAGGGAGAATAAACTCATGTGAATTCAAACTATTCTGCTCTTGCTTGTTACAGATTTCTTTATTATAAGCTCGCAAGATTATTCACTTTGCATTTGACGATGACACAGAACACTTGAAAATGGTTTAAATTAAATTTTAGACAATTCAAAACATTTCATTTTAAAGTACCACACAAAGAAATTGTTCATTTCCAAAGCCCTCATGGAGGCAATGCTCTCAAACCATTTAAAGTTATTAAGAATTGTTCACTACACACATTGAAATTAGTCTGAAAACACAATTTAAATTGGTCACTGATGTTACATTTAAAAGTAACAAAATGATTACCTTTAATTTAAGAGACGATTAGATACATTATTTTTTATATTTCAATATATACTTTATGAAAGTCACAAATCGGAGGGAGAATAAACTCAAGTGAATTCAAAAGTATTCTACTATTGCTTGTTACAGATTTCTTTATTATAAGCTCGCAAGATTATTCACTTTGCATTTGACGATGACACAGAACACTTGAAAATGGTTTAAATTAAATTTTAGACAATTCAAAACATTTCATTTTAAAGTACCACACAAAGAAATTGTTTCTTTTTCAAAGCCCTCATGGAGGCAATGCTCTCAAACCATTTAAAGTTGCTTAGAATTGTTCACCACATTGAAATTAGTCTGAAAACACAATTTAAATTGGTCACTGATGTTACATTTAAAAGTAACAAAATGATTACCTTTAATTTAAGAGACGATTAGATACATTATTTTTTATATTTCAATATATACTTTATGAAAGTCACAAATCGGAGGGAGAATAAACTCAAGTGAATTCAAAAGTATTCTACTATTGCTTGTTACAGATTTCTTTATTATAAGCTCGCAAGATTATTCACTTTGCATTTGACGATGACACAGAACACTTGAAAATGGTTTAAATTAAATTTTAGACAATTCAAAACATTTCATTTTAAAGTACCACACAAAGAAATTGTTCATTTCCAAAGCCCTCATGGAGGCAATGCTCTCAAACCATTTAAAGTTGTTTAGAATTGTTCACCACATTGAAATTAGTCTGAAAACACAATTTAAATTGGTCACTGATGTTACATTTAAAAGTAACAAAATGATTACCTTTAATTTAAGAGACGATTAGATACATTATTTTTTATATTTCAATATATACTTTATGAAAGTCACAAATCGGAGGGAGAATAAACTCAAGTGAATTCAAAAGTATTCTACTATTGCTTGTTACAGATTTCTTTATTATAAGCTCGCAAGATTATTCACTTTGCATTTGACGATGACACAGAACACTTGAAAATGGTTTAAATTAAATTTTAGACAATTCAAAACATTTCATTTTAAAGTACCACACAAAGAAATTGTTCATTTCCAAAGCCCTCATGGAGGCAATGCTCTCAAACCATTTAAAGATGTTTAGAATTGTTCACTACACACATTGAAATTAGTCTGAAAACACAATTTAAATTGGTCACTGATGTTACATTTAAAAGTAACAAAATGATTACCTTTAATTTAAGAGACGATTAGATACATTATTTTTTATATTTCAATATATACTTTATGAAAGTCACAAATCGGAGGGAGAATAAACTCAAGTGAATTCAAAAGTATTCTACTATTGCTTGTTACAGATTTCTTTATTATAAGCTCGCAAGATTATTCACTTTGCATTTGACGATGACACAGAACACTTGAAAATGGTTTAAATTAAATTTTAGACAATTCAAAACATTTCATTTTAAAGTACCACACAAAGAAATTGTTCATTTCCAAAGCCCTCATGGAGGCAATGCTCTCAAACCATTTAAAGATGTTTAGAATTGTTCACCACATTGAAATTAGTCTGAAAACACAATTTAAATTGGTCACTGATGTTACATTTAAAAGTAACAAAATGATTACCTTTAATTTAAGAGACGATTAGATACATTATTTTTTATATTTCAATATATACTTTATGAAAGTCACAAATCGGAGGGAGAATAAACTCAAGTGAATTCAAAAGTATTCTACTATTGCTTGTTACAGATTTCTTTATTATAAGCTCGCAAGATTATTCACTTTGCATTTGACGATGACACAGAACACTTGAAAATGGTTTAAATTAAATTTTAGACAATTCAAAACATTTCATTTTAAAGTACCACACAAAGAAATTGTTCATTTCCAAAGCCCTCATGGAGGCAATGCTCTCAAACCATTTAAAGTTGTTTAGAATTGTTCACCTCATTAAAATTAGTCTAAAAACACAATTTAAATTGGTCACTGATGTTACATTTAAAAGTAACAAAATGATTACCTTTAATTTAAGAGACGATTAGATACATTATATTTTATATTTCAATATATACTTTATGAAAGTCACAAATCGGAGGGAGAATAAGCTCATGTGAATTCAAACTATTCTGCTCTTGCTTGTTACAGATTTCTTTATTATAAGCTCGCAAGATTATTCACTTTGCATTTGACGATGACACAGAACACTTGAAAATGGTTTAAATTAAATTTTAGACAATTCAAAACATTTCATTTTAAAGTACCACACAAAGAAATTGTTCATTTCCAAAGCCCTCATGGAGGCAATGCTCTCAAACCATTTAAAATTGCTTAGAATTGTTCACCACATTGAAATTAGTCTGAAAACACAATTTAAATTGGTCACTGATGTTACATTTAAAAGTAACAAAATGATTACCTTTAATTTAAGAGACGATTAGATACATTATTTTTTATATTTCAATATATACTTTATGAAAGTCACAAATCGGAGGGAGAATAAACTCAAGTGAATTCAAAAGTATTCTACTATTGCTTGTTACAGATTTCTTTATTATAAGCTCGCAAGATTATTCACTTTGCATTTGACGATGACACAGAACACTTGAAAATGGTTTAAATTAAATTTTAGACAATTCAAAACATTTCATTTTAAAGTACCACACAAAGAAATTGTTCATTTCCAAAGCCCTCATGGAGGCAATGCTCTCAAACCATTTAAAGTTGTTTAGAATTGTTCACCACATTGAAATTAGTCTGAAAACACAATTTAAATTGGTCACTGATGTTACATTTAAAAGTAACAAAATGATTACCTTTAATTTAAGAGACGATTAGATACATTATTTTTTATATTTCAATATATACTTTATGAAAGTCACAAATCGGAGGGAGAATAAACTCAAGTGAATTCAAAAGTATTCTACTATTGCTTGTTACAGATTTCTTTATTATAAGCTCGCAAGATTATTCACTTTGCATTTGACGATGACACAGAACACTTGAAAATGGTTTAAATTAAATTTTAGACAATTCAAAACATTTCATTTTAAAGTACCACACAAAGAAATTGTTCATTTCCAAAGCCCTCATGGAGGCAATGCTCTCAAACCATTTAAAATTGTTTAGAATTGTTCACCACATTGAAATTAGTCTGAAAACACAATTTAAATTGGTCACTGATGTTACATTTAAAAGTAACAAAATGATTACCTTTAATTTAAGAGACGATTAGATACATTATTTTTTATATTTCAATATATACTTTATGAAAGTCACAAATCGGAGGGAGAATAAACTCAAGTGAATTCAAAAGTATTCTACTATTGCTTGTTACAGATTTCTTTATTATAAGCTCGCAAGATTATTCACTTTGCATTTGACGATGACACAGAACACTTGAAAATGGTTTAAATTAAATTTTAGACAATTCAAAACATTTCATTTTAAAGTACCACACAAAGTAATTGTTCATTTCCAAAGCCCTCATGGAGACAATGCTCTCAAACCATTTAAAAATGTTTAGAATTGTTCACCACATTGAAATTAGTCTGAAAACACAATTTAAATTGGTCACTGATGTTACATTTAAAAGTAACAAAATGATTACCTTTAATTTAAGAGACGATTAGATACATTATTTTTTATATTTCAATATATACTTTATGAAAGTCACAAATCGGAGGGAGAATAAACTCAAGTGAATTCAAAAGTATTCTACTATTGCTTGTTACAGATTTCTTTATTATAAGCTCGCAAGATTATTCACTTTGCATTTGACGATGACACAGAACACTTGAAAATGGTTTAAATTAAATTTTAGACAATTCAAAACATTTCATTTTAAAGTACCACACAAAGAAATTGTTCATTTCCAAAGCCCTCATGGAGGCAATGCTCTCAAACCATTTAAAGTTGTTTAGAATTGTTCACCACATTGAAATTAGTCTGAAAACACAATTTAAATTGGTCACTGATGTTACATTTAAAAGTAACAAAATGATTACCTTTAATTTAAGAGACGATTAGATACATTATTTTTTATATTTCAATATATACTTTATGAAAGTCACAAATCGGAGGGAGAATAAACTCAAGTGAATTCAAAAGTATTCTACTATTGCTTGTTACAGATTTCTTTATTATAAGCTCGCAAGATTATTCACTTTGCATTTGACGATGACACAGAACACTTGAAAATGGTTTAAATTAAATTTTAGACAATTCAAAACATTTCATTTTAAAGTACCACACAAAGAAATTGTTCATTTCCAAAGCCCTCATGGTGTCAATGCTCTCAAACCATTTAAACTTGTTTAGAATTGTTCATTACACACATTGTAATTAGTCTGAAAACACAATTTAAATTGGTCACTGATGTTACATTTAAAAGTAACAAAATGATTACCTTTAATTTAAGAGACGATTAGATACATTATTTTTTATATTTCAATATATACTTTATGAAAGTCACAAATCGGAGGGAGAATAAACTCAAGTGAATTCAAAAGTATTCTACTATTGCTTGTTACAGATTTCTTTATTATAAGCTCGCAAGATTATTCACTTTGCATTTGACGATGACACAGAACACTTGAAAATGGTTTAAATTAAATTTTAGACAATTCAAAACATTTCATTTTAAAGTACCACACAAAGAAATTGTTCATTTCCAAAGCCCTCATGGAGGCAATGCTCTCAAACCATTTAAAGATGTTTAGAATTGTTCACCACACACATTGAAATTAGTCTGAAAACACAATTTAAAATGGTCACTGATGTTACATTTAAAAGTAACAAAATGATTACCTTAAATTTAAGAGACGATTAGATACATAATTTTTTATATTTCAATATATACTTTATGAAAGTCACAAATCGGAGGGAGAATAAACTCATGTGAATTCAAAAGTATTCTACTCTTGCTTGTTACAGTTTTCTTAATTATAAGCTCGCTAGATTATTCACTTTGCATTTGACGATGACACAGAACACTTGAAAATGGTTTAAATTAAATTTTAGACAATTCAAAACATTTCATTTTAAAGTACCACACAAAGAAATTGTTCATTTCCAAAGCCCTCATGGAGGCAATGCTCTCAAACCATTTAAAATTGTTTAGAATTGTTCACCACATTGAAATTAGTCTGAAAACACAATTTAAAATGGTCACTGATGTTACATCAAGAAGTAACAAAATGATTACCTTTAATTTAAGAGACGATTAGATACATAATATTTTATATTTCAATATATACTTTATGAAAGTCACAAATCGGAGGGAGAATAAACTCATGTGAATTCAAAAGTATTCTACTCTTGCTTGTTACAGATTTCTTTATTATAAGCTCGCAAGATTATTCACTTTGCATTTGACGATGACACAGAACACTTGAAAATGGTTTAAATTAAATTTTAGACAATTCAAAACATTTCTATTTTAAAGTACCACACAAAGAAATTGTTCATTTCCAAAGCCCTCATGGAGGCAATGCTCTCAAACCATTTAAAGTTGTTTAGAATTGTTCACCACATTGAAATTAGTCTGAAAACACAATTTAAATTGGTCACTGATGTTACATTTAAAAGTAACAAAATGATTACCTTTAATTTAAGAGACGATTAGATACATTATTTTTTATATTTCAATATATACTTTATGAAAGTCACAAATCGGAGGGAGAATAAACTCAAGTGAATTCAAAAGTATTCTACTATTGCTTGTTACAGATTTCTTTATTATAAGCTCGCAAGATTATTCACTTTGCATTTGACGATGACACAGAACACTTGAAAATGGTTTAAATTAAATTTAGACAATTCAAAACATATCATTTTAAAGTACCACACAAAGAAATTGTTCATTTCCAAAACCATCATGGAGGCAAAGCTCTCAAACCATTAAAAGAGCTTAGAATTGTTCACCACATTGAAATTAGTCTGAAAACACAATTTAAATTGGTCACTGATGTTACATTTAAAAGTAACAAAATGATTACCTTTAATTTAAGAGACGATTAGATACATTATTTTTTATATTTCAATATATACTTTATGAAAGTCACAAATCGGAGGGAGAATAAACTCAAGTGAATTCAAAAGTATTCTACTATTGCTTGTTACAGATTTCTTTATTATAAGCTCGCAAGATTATTCACTTTGCATTTGACGATGACACAGAACACTTGAAAATGGTTTAAATTAAATTTTAGACAATTCAAAACATTTCATTTTAAAGTACCACACAAAGAAATTGTTCATTTCCAAAGCCCTCATGGAGGCAATGCTCTCAAACCATTTAAAGTTGTTTAGAATTGTTCACCTCATTAAAATTAGTCTAAAAACACAATTTAAATTGGTCACTGATGTTACATTTAAAAGTAACAAAATGATTACCTTTAATTTAAGAGACGATTAGATACATTATATTTTATATTTCAATATATACTTTATGAAAGTCACAAATCGGAGGGAGAATACTCATGTGAATTCAAAAGTATTCTACTCTTGCTTGCTACAGTTCTCTTATATAAGCTCGCAAGATTATTCACTTTGCATTTGACGATGACACAGAACACTTGAAAATGGTTTAAATTAAATTTAAGACAATTCAAAACATTTCATTTTAAAGTACCACACAAAGAAATTGTTCATTTCCAAAGCCCTCATGGAGGCAATGCTCTCAAACCATTTAAAGTTGTTTAGAATTGTTCACCACATTAAAATCAGTCTAAAAACAAAATTTAAAATGGTCACTGATGTTACATCTAAAAGTAACAAAATGATTACCTTAATTTAAGAGACGATTAGATACATAATATTTTATATTTCAATATATACTTTATGAAAGTCACAAATCGGAGGGAGAAAAAACTCATGTGAAATAAAAAGTATTCTACTCTTGCTTGTTACAGTTTTCTTAATTATAAGCTCGATAGATTATTCACTTTGCATTTGACGATGACACAGAACACTTGAAAATGTTTTAAATTAAATTTTATACAATTCAAAACATTTCATTTTAAAGTACCACACAAAGAAATTGTTCATTTCCAAAGCCCTCATGGAGGCAATGCTCTCAAACCATTTAAAGTTGTTTAGAATTGTTCACCTCATTAAAATTAGTCTAAAAACACAATTTAAATTGGTCACTGATGTTACATTTAAAAGTAACAAAATGATTACCTTTAATTTAAGAGACGATTAGATACATTATATTTTATATTTCAATATATACTTTATGAAAGTCACAAATCGGAGGGAGAATAAGCTCATGTGAATTCAAAAGTATTCTACTCTTGCTTGTTACAGTTTTTATAATTAAAAGGTCGCTAGATTATTCACTTAGCATTTGAAGATGACACAGAACACTTGAAAATGGTTTAAATTAAATTTTAGACAATTCAAAACATTTCATTTTAAAGTACCACACAAAGAAATTGTTCATTTCCAAAGCCCTCATGGTGTCAATGCTCTCAAACCATTTAAACTTGTTTAGAATTGTTCATTACACACATTGTAATTAGTCTGAAAACACAATTTAAATTGGTCACTGATGTTACATTTAAAAGTAACAAAATGATTACCTTTAATTTAAGAGACGATTAGATACATTATTTTTTATATTTCAATATATACTTTATGAAAGTCACAAATCGGAGGGAGAATAAACTCAAGTGAATTCAAAAGTATTCTACTATTGCTTGTTACAGATTTCTTTATTATAAGCTCGCAAGATTATTCACTTTGCATTTGACGATGACACAGAACACTTGAAAATGGTTTAAATTAAATTTTAGACAATTCAAAACATTTCATTTTAAAGTTCCACACAAAGAAATTGTTCATTTTCAAAGCCCTCATGGAGACAATGCTCTCAAACCGTTTAAAGATGTTTAGAATTGTTCACCACACACATTGAAATTAGTCTGAAAACACAATTTAAATTGGTCACTGATGTTACATTTAAAAGTAACAAAATGATTACCTTTAATTTAAGAGACGATTAGATACATTATTTTTTATATTTCAATATATACTTTATGAAAGTCACAAATCGGAGGGAGAATAAACTCAAGTGAATTCAAAAGTATTCTACTATTGCTTGTTACAGATTTCTTTATTATAAGCTCGCAAGATTATTCACTTTGCATTTGACGATGACACAGAACACTTGAAAATGGTTTAAATTAAATTTTAGAGAATTCAAAACATTTCATTTTAAAGTTCCACACAAAGAAATTGTTCATTTCCAAAGCCCTCATGGAGGCAAAGCTCTCAAACCATTTAAAGATGTTTAGAATTGTTCACCACACACATTGAAATTAGTCTGAAAACACAATTTAAAATGGTCACTGATGTTACATCTAAAAGTAACAAAATGATTACCTTAAATTTAAGAGACGATAAGATACATAATATTTTATATTTCAATATATACTTTATGAAAGTCACAAATCGGAGGGAGAATAAACTCATGTGAATTCAAAAGTAATCTACTATTGCATGTTACAGTTTTCTTTATTATAAGCTCGCAAGATTATTCACTTTGCATTTGATGATGACACAGAACATTTGAAAATAGTTTAAATTAAATTTTAGACAATTCAAAACATTTCATTTTAAAGTACCACACAAAGAAATTGTTCATTTCCAAAGCCCTCATGGAGGCAATGCTTTCAAACCTTTTAAAAATTTTTAGAATTATTCATCACACACATTGAAATTTGTCTGAAAACAAAATTTAAAATGGTTACTGATGTTACATCTACAAGTAACAAAATGATTACCTTTAATTTAAGAGACGATTAGATACATAATATTTTATACTTCAATATATACTTTATGAAAGTCACAAATCGGAGGGAGAATAAA
>ARYC01017764.1:0-28170 GCA_000711775.1 Oxytricha trifallax
AGATATCGGTGTAAATTCGCTCATTCGTTTTCAAGACTTCTAGCGCCTCTGCACAGTGGGGATTGCTCTCGTCAAGGTATGCTGTGAAAGCATTGTTGACACTCCTTATCAGCTAGCTGTTGAGGTATGACTCGAAGATGGAGCGCTTGGTCTCATGCAGCAAGCCAAGGACTTTGGAGTTTACAAACTCTATCGAAGGTATGACTAGGTTATGATATCTTACTTTAGGACTGCTCTTTGATTCTGCTTTTTAATAAGTAAAGTATGGTTGCTTGTAAACCAAGGATTTCAGCTGGTAAATCTGCTCTGGGTACAGTTTCACGTCGAGCGTCAAGCATTCGAAGTACACCCCTTGAAGGATTTCGCCTCTTGCGAGCAGTTGGTGCTGCTTGGCTACCTATACTAGTCAAATTCAGATCAGATTACCTGCTTTGCTGGAATGGGAACATCTTGCAATGGTTTGAGAGAGCTAAGGATCTTCCAGTGAGGCTTCACCTTCAGTTGCAGCTGCTTGAACTCCCATGCCTTATCTGGGAAGTTGAATAGATCTCTCTTATTTCAACCTCTTGAATCGGTTGCACTATCTAAGGTGACTTCACTTTATGAGCTTTCTTGTCTCTTGGTTTCGAAGCATCCTACATTGACTGCACATCTAGATCCTGGTAGCGCTCTTGAACGAATGCTTGCTCGAGCTTCTAGTCTTCTAACTCAAGGTTGACAGTATGTTAAGCTGCAATGTGCCTCTTGAGGTTTTTCTTGAGAAAGCTTCTACCACACATCTCGCACTCTACCTACTGGAACTGGCTGGCAGCATTGGCATACCTAGTATTGAAAATGAAAGGATGTACTCTTACTTTGCGATACTGCCCTCTGCGCTTGTCCCTTCTGCTTGCTTTGGAGGTATGGAATCATCTCGTAATTTAACTTAAAATTATAGATTTAGAGGATAGACTAGCTTTACTATCTTTACACCAAGCGCTCTCAAGAGTACCTATAGTCAGTACTGTCAACAGCAATGAAAGTATCGAAATTTAGCTAAGGAAAACCCTTAGGTATGGTAGGGTCTGTATTGGTTTTGTTGTACTTTACCTGCTTATATAGGAGGCATGACTGGCAGTGGCGTTGCAGGTGTGGAAGCATTCATGGATCCCATAGTGATGGTGGTGAGTGATTGAGCGCTTCACTCTTATAGAAACATAATTAGTTTAGTTTAAGTTGATTGAATTTAAAATTATAAATTTAACTATATATACTTATTATAAATCACTCTTTTCATCAATCCACCTACCCTAGCACCCCCTATCATGCCAACCAAGCATATGCTATCGTTAACAAGCATATTCGAATGCCTGGAATCAATAGCATCAATCATATAGCGGGTATAGAGGTTTTGGAGAAGTTATCTTGAGCAAGTGAAAACCCAACACTCGAACTTTCAGATCGGTAGGTCGGCCACACAAATTTCTGATTTGGCCTCAAGACCCAACGACCCCTCCTCATTCCCTCGGATGCTCCTAGGAGTTCAACTCGACCTCTCAGATCACTCCCAAACCTATTTCTAAAAATCAGGAAGATGGTTAGCAACATTACTGATACCATTTGACTAAGAAGAAATGGTCGGAACCGCGGATTTAGAGGGGTGGTTATTATAATAATATCGGCTAGAACCAAAACTACTAGTACTATCCCTAACGGAATGTAGAGTATGACTTATGTGATTTTGCGAAATCGATTTTCAAGAACACTCCTCTCCCCATCACCCCAACTCAAATGTCGCTAATACTCACGCTAACGCTAAGCTAGGAGGAGAGCACCCGATTGATGGTAGAAGTGGAGATAACCTACCTCGGAATGTCGGGGGCGTCCAAACCGACCGTTTTGACCTTGAAATCGTCTAAAAGTGACCTTTACGTGCATTGGCGACACCCCCCACTCGATCCCACATGATCATAGTTGCCACCAATACAGCGAACATCAAGCATCTATACATATAACACCAATAACAACTGATTTGAACAGACTTATATCAATAGGGGGTGAGCTAGGCCTCAAATACCTGCTAGAGAGGGTCCCTTTTGGCCTTAGGAAGGGAGAAGTGGAAATCCTCCAGGACCCTCTTTGAGACGTTAGCATCGCTACCAATGCACCTGACTTCGTGAACGTTTGGTAGGATAACGAGATATTGCTGCTAATTACTCGTAAACATCAACCAGACATGCAAGAGGTGGCAGGGGACGCATCGAGACCATCCGATATTCCCGAAATACGCGTCCCTCCACGATTTCAAGGCCAAAATGAGGGAAATGAGCTGGAATCGTGAAGATAACGACTCAGACATGCCTCCTTAAGACTCCAACGCTCGCAAGCAACCCTTCCCCAGTGCAATGAACACCAGAGATTGGCTGCCCTGGCCAGAGGACCGCTCGGCAGCGAAGGTGGGCTGCCCAAGGTAGGTCGTAGCCAGCCGATAACCAACACCAAGACCCCGAGAGACGTTAATATAGACTATTAGAAGCCAAAGAACTATTCACTGTGAGCAAGGTTTGTAAACCCCAACTCACCACTTAGCTTAGGCAGCGAAGGAACTAAAACTAAACTAACTCAAACAAAGTCAAACCAAGAGTCAACAACACGCTCCAGAGGAGCAAGCACGCATAGCGGACGCCAATAGTAGGTTAAGGAGGTGAATAGTACTTACCAGTTATCAGCAAACACCAACAAGTATAGTATAGTTTCACTGAGCTCAGACAAGCCCTTTAGTCTTTTGGTAAGAACTTAAGCAGTAAGCCACAAACCAGCAAAGTCCTGCAGAACCCCGGCGAGGGTACAGCCTAAGAGGTCTTACGTCACTTCGGCCGTCAGGGTGTGTACCCCAGCACCACTGGGGGGGACTACATACAGTAGCTTAGGATTCCTGTGTATAAAAATCAAAGTCAAAGATTTCCAAAGTAAAGTTATACTTTAATTTTCTTAAATGAACAGCAACAAGAAATTAAGAATCATATCTATATTTGAATTTTTAATGATGTTATTCGTGAATACAACCTAAATCCTTGAATTACATAAAAATAACATTTATATAAATTCTATAAATTGGTGATTTTTAATATTTATTTTATTTATTTCAATTAATTATTTTTGATTTATTATAATTATTATATTATTATTTATAGGTTTTAGGTCATGTTGAGAGAGATGCTGGGTGCAACTCCCAGCAACACTATAGGCACTTCAAGAAGGCAGGGTGGGTGAAAGCCCCACCATAATTATCAATACTTTTTATTTTATAGGTTATAGGTGAACCTAAGAGACGCTGGGGTGAAACTCCCTGCAATATAGGTCAGAGCAGATAGGCATGGTTGGTGAAAGCCCAACAACTTTTAGATCAAGATGAGAGAGAGGCTAAGCCTGGGGTGAAACTCCCTTTTAGCAATTATCTTAATTTACTTCTTAGATGATTCAACACCACCCGATAACATCGTCGATCAATTTTTAGAATCAGCATAGAGAGAAAAAAATCAATAACAATTCTTTAAAGCAGGTTTTGGAAGAACTGGATCTTTGATAGTCCTTTATTGCATGAAACATTTCGGTTCCCCACTTGTTGCCTTAATTGGTTGCATTAGAATTGTAAGTTCAGACAACATAAACCCCAAAACTTTTGAACTATTTATGATTTTGATTCTTAATTTAAAACTTGAGATTTTAATTTAGATTTTATTTCTGATTTTTAGAATTAGAGGGAGTAAAAGTTTTGGGTTTTCCCTCAACAAGAATTGATCACTATTGTTATTTAAAAATGCTTCAAATCTAGCCATTTTGTCTTTGATTGGTATTAATGAAATCTTATTAAGTGTAAATTTAGATCCCATAGATTTTAAAATGAACAGTAGCTCCTTCAAAATGTTCAAAATTTCCTTAGAAAAATTAGTCCATTTACTCTGTGAATCGTTGAGAGTTTGCTTTGCTTATTCTTCTTTCTTTTATTCAAAATCGCCACTATAGTGTATTGAAATTTTGAATGCTGTCATCAGCAAGGTATAAACCCCAAAACCTATGGGTAAATTTAGCTAAAATCAAGGAGAGGGTTTTAGGGGTTTTGATTGATTTCTACTTACTCTTTACTCTCGCAAAAGTTAGCTGTAAGGCTAGTGAAGTTCTGAAGCACCGTAATTCACTTGCAGCACCCACTCAAAGCCAGCATCCTTTCTTGACTTGCTTGCATACGACACACTCTTAATGAGCAATTTCTGTTTCTTTCCTTGCTTCATAACCCTCCCTCAATTACAAAGAAGCTACCAATGTAGTGAGGAGTAATGCGCAGTCGCTTGCGACGTTTGCGATCACACAAGAGATTAGCTGAAATGATCATGAGAATTAAGTCATGAAGCTTACCAAGCTTGTAGAACGCTGATGTGTAGTAAAAAAATCACAGTATACACGCAGCTCACGCAAGCTGGAGCCCTAATTAGGAAGTTATGCAGTTATGGCAACTATAGAGTGTGAAAGAATCAAAGGCTGTACTTACATGAAAAGTGTAGATAGCGCACCATCATAGAATTCGACGCCAAAGTCGGTAGTAGTTGCAAATATTGTAAACTTACGAATAGTCAAAAACAAAGTCATCTCTACAGGCACTGCCACTGTACTGGTTGGAAGCATTAGTACAACGCAACCTACATACAACATACATCAGTAGTAGTAAGCCAGCTTCACTGTAGAAGCTTAAAGTGATAGGTATCGCGATAGTTGTGATCATTAGTTTTTATATTTAATTATAAATTTATAATTTTAGAGTTTAGTTATAGTGTCTGATTAGAGGCTTACCAGTGAATTGCTTATATCAAGTCAACACAGGTATGCTCTTAAGAAGAATGAAGCTTGCATGATGCTGGGGTTTGGCACCACACATCCCTGGCTGCGCCAGGGAGTAGGAGCGGGGGGCGTCCTTCAAATTTACTTGTTTTATATCTACAGCTCTCTCTACTCTCAACTGGTACTGGGAATCGCTGTTTATTAATATTGACTGATACTGATAGTTATAATTAAGAATTTAACTGAAACATCCAAATTCGATTAGTGTAGTATGAAATTAAAATACGTTATTAAGTTTTAATACGAAACTTGCAACTTCTCGAATGCTCAAAAGTTGAGAGCTGGCAGCGCCGGAGTGGAGTGGCTCGATCTTCATTCACTACTGCTCACTACAGATGTTTCTTGATATCAGACTGTGCGTCTCATGCTGGTTCACTCATCTATCATACTGGATTCTCATGATTCGTACTGATAACTCATCTAGGATTTTCTCGAGACATTGATTTTTTCAAAATCTATTTCAAAAATTCGAGAAAATCCTAGATGAGTTATCAGTACGAATCATGAGAATCCAGTATGATAGATGAGTGAACCAGCATGAGACGCACAGTCTGATATGAAGAAACATCTGTAGTGAGCAGTAGTGATGAAGATCGAGCCACTCCACTCCGGCGCTGACAGCTTTCAACTTTTGCGCAATCGAGAAGTTGCAAGTTTCGTATTAAAACTTAATAACGTATTTTAATTTCATACTACACTAATCGAATTTGGATGTTTCAGTTAAATTCTTAATTATAACTATCAGTATCAGTCAATATTAATAAACAGCGATTCCCAGTACCAGTTGAGAGTAGAGAGAGCTGTAGATATAAAACAAGTAAATTTGAAGGACGCCCCCCGCTCCTACTCCCTGGCGCAGCCAGGGATGTGTGGTGCCAAACCCCAGCATCATGCAAGCTTCATTCTTCTTAAGAGCATACCTGTGTTGACTTGATATAAGCAATTCACTGTTAAGCCTCTAATCAGACACTATAAACTAAACTCTAAAATTATAAATTTATAATTAAATATAAAAACTAATGATCACAACTATCGCGATACCTATCACTTTAAGCTTCTACAGTGAAGCTGCCTTACTACTGATGTATGTTGTATGTAGGTTGCGTTGTACTAATGCTTCCAACCAGTACAGTGGCAGTGCCTGTAGAGATGACTTTGTTTTTGACTATTCGTAAGTTTACAATATTTGCAACTACTACCGACTTTGGCGTCGAATTCTATGATGGTGCGCTATCTACACTTTTCATGTAAGTACAGCCTTTGATTCTTTCACACTCTATAGTTGCCATAACTGCATAACTTCCTAATTAGGGCTCCAGCTTGCGTGAGCTGCGTGTATACTGTGATTTTTTTACTACACATCAGCGTTCTACAAGCTTGGTAAGCTTCATGACTTAATTCTCATGATCATTTCAGCTAATCTCTTGTGTGATCGCAAACGTCGCAAGCGACTGCGCATTACTCCTCACTACATTGGTAGCTTCTTTGTAATTGAGGGAGGGTTATGAAGCAAGGAAAGAAACAGAAATTGCTCATTAAGAGTGTGTCGTATGCAAGCAAGTCAAGAAAGGATGCTGGCTTTGAGTGGGTGCTGCAAGTGAATTACGGTGCTTCAGAACTTCACTAGCCTTACAGCTAACTTTTGCGAGAGTAAAGAGTAAGTAGAAATCAATCAAAACCCCTAAAACCCTCTCCTTGATTTTAGCTAAATTTACCCATAGGTTTTGGGGTTTATACCTTGCTGATGACAGCATTCAAAATTTCAATACACTATAGTGGCGATTTTGAATAAAAGAAAGAAGAATAAGCAAAGCAAACTCTCATCGATTCACAGAGTAAATGGACTAATTTTTCTAAGGAAATTTTGAACATTTTGAAGGAGCTACTGTTCATTTTAAAATCTATGGGAGCTAAATTTACACTTAATAAGATTTCAATACCAATCAAAGACAAAATGGCTAGATTTGAAGCATTTTTAAATAACAATAGTGATCAATTCTTGTTGAGGGAAAACCCAAAACTTTTACTCCCTCTAATTCTAAAAATCAGAAATAAAATCTAAATTAAAATCTCAAGTTTTAAATTAAGAATCAAAATCATAAATAGTTCAAAAGTTTTGGGGTTTATGTTGTCTGAACTTACAATTCTAATGCAACCAATTAAGGCAACAAGTGGGGAACCGAAATGTTTCATGCAATAAAGGACTATCAAAGATCCAGTTCTTCCAAAACCTGCTTTAAAGAATTGTTATTGATTTTTTTCTCTCTATGCTGATTCTAAAAATTGATCGACGATGTTATCGGGTGGTGTTGAATCATCTAAGAAGTAAATTAAGATAGTTGCTAAAAGGGAGTTTCACCCCAGGCTTAGCCTCTCTCTCTCATCTTGATCTAAAAGTTGTTGGGCTTTCACCAACCATGCCTATCTGCTCTGACTTATATTGCAGGGAGTATCACCCCAGCGTCTCTTAGGTTCACCTATAACCTATAAAATAAAAAGTATTGATAATTATGGTGGGGCTTTCACCCACCCTGCCTTCTTGAAGTGCCTATAGTGTTGCTGGGAGTTGCACCCAGCATCTCTCTCAAACATGACCTAAAACCTATAAATAATAATATAATAATTATAATAAATCAAAAATAATTAATTGAAATAAATAAAATAAATATTAAAAATCACCAATTTATAGAATTTATATAAATGTTATTTTTATGTAATTCAAGGATTTAGGTTGTATTCACGAATAACATCATTAAAAATTCAAATATAGATATGATTCTTAATTTCTTGTTGCTGTTCATTTAAGAAAATTAAAGTATAACTTTACTTTGGAAATCTTTGACTTTGATTTTTATACACAGGAATCCTAAGCTACTGTATGTAGTCCCCCCCAGTGGTGCTGGGGTACACACCCTGACGGCCGAAGTGACGTAAGACCTCTTAGGCTGTACCCTCGCCGGGGTTCTGCAGGACTTTGCTGGTTGTGGCTTACTGCTTAAGTTCTTACCAAAAGACTAAAGGGCTTGTCTGAGCTCAGTGAAACTATACTATACTTGTTGGTGTTTGCTGATAACTGGTAAGTACTATTCACCTCCTTAACCTACTATTGGCGTCCGCTATGCGTGCTTGCTCCTCTGGAGCGTGTTGTTGACTCTTGGTTTGACTTTGTTTGAGTTAGTTTAGTTTTAGTTCCTTCGCTGCCTAAGCTAAGTGGTGAGTTGGGGTTTACAAACCTTGCTCACAGTGAATAGTTCTTTGGCTTCTAATAGTCTATATTAACGTCTCTCGGGGTCTTGGTGTTGGGTATAGGCTGGCTACGACCTACCTTGGGCAGCCCACCTTCGCTGCCGAGCGGTCCTCTGGCCAGAGCAGCTAATCTCTGGTGTTCATTGCACTGGGGAAGGGTTGCTTGCGAGCGTTGGAGTCTTAACGAGGCATGTCTGAGTCGCTATCTTCACGATTCCAGCTCATTTCCCTCATTTTGGCCTTGAAGTCGTGGAGGGACGCGTATTTCGGGAAGGCCGGATGGTCTCGATGCGTCCCCTGCCACCTCTTGCATGTCTGGTTGATGTTTACGAGTAATTAGTAGCAATATCTCGTTATCCTACCAAACGTTCACGAAGTCAGGTGCATAGGTAGCGATGCTAACGTCTCAAAGAGGGTCCTGGAAGATTTCCACTTCTCCCTTCCTAAGACCAAAAGGGACCCTCTCTAGCAGGTATTTGAGGGCTAGCTCACCCCCTATTGATATAAGTCTGTTCAAATCAGTTGTTATTGGTGTTATATGTATAGATGCTTGATGTTCGTTGTATTGGTGGCAACTATGATCATGTGGGATCGAGTGGGGGTGTCGCCAATGCACGTAAAGGTCCCTTTTAGACGATTTCAAGGTCAAAACGGTCGATTTGGACACCCCCGACATTCCGAGGTAGGTTATCTCCACTTCTATCATCAAATGGGTGCTCTCCTCCTATCTTAGCGTTAGCGTGAGTATTAGGGACATTTGAGATGGGGTGGTGGGGAGTGGAGGGTTCTAGAAAATCGATTTCGCAAAATCACATAAGTCATACTCTACATTCCCACTGCGCGGAAGACGACCCAGGGTTAGGGGTATTACTAGTAGTTTTGGTTATAGCCGATAATATTATAATAACCACCCCTCTAAATCCGCGGTTCCGACCACTTTTTTTAGGCAAATGGTATTAGTATTGTTGCTAACCATCTTCCTGATTTTTAGGAATAAGTTTGGGAGTGATCTGAGAGGTCGAGTTGAACTCCTAGGAGCATCCGAGGGAAATGAGGAGGGGTCGTTGGGTCTTGAGGCCAGATCAGAAATTTGTGTGGCCGACCTACCGATCTGAAAGTTCGAGTGTTGGGTTTTCACTTGCTCAAGATAACTTCTCCAAAACCTCTATACCCGCTATATGATTGATGCTATTGATTCCAGGCATTCGAATATGCTTGTTAACGATAGCATATGCTTGGTTGGCATGATAGGGGGTGCTAGGGTAGGTGGATTGATGAAAAAGAGTGATTTATAATAAGTATATATAGTTAAATTTATAATTTTAAATTCAATCAACTTAAACTAAACTAATTATGCTTCTATAAGATTGAAGCGCTCAATCACTCGCCACCATCACTATGGGATCCATGAATGCTTCCACACCTGCAACGCCACTGCCAGTCATGCCTCCTATATAAACAGGTAAAGTACAACAAAACCAATACAGACGCTACCATACCTAAGGGGTTTCCTTAGCTAAATTTCGATACTTTCATTGCTGTTGACAGTACTGACTATAAGTACTCTTGAGAGCGCTTGGTGTAAAGATAGTAAAGCTAGTCTATCATCTAAAGCTATAATTTTAAGTTGAATTGCGAGATGATTCCATACCTCCAAAGCAAGCAGAAGGGACAAGCGCAGAGGGCAGTATCGCAAAAGTAAGAGTACGTCCTTTCATTTTCAATACTAGGTATGCCAATGCTACCAGCCAGTTCCAGTAAGTAGAGTGCGAGATGTGTGGTAGAAGCTTTCTCAAGAAAAACCTCAAGAGGCACATTGCAGCTTAACATACTGTCAACCTTGAGTTAGAAGACTAGAAGCTCGAGCAAGCATTCGTTCAAGAGCGCTACCAGGATCTAGATGTGCAGCCAATGTAGGATGCTTCGAAACCAAGAGACAAGAAAGCTCATAAAGTGAAGTTCCCTTAGATAGTGCAACCGATTCAAGAGGTTAATAAGAGAGATCTATTCAACTTCCCAGATAAGGCATGGGAGTTCAAGCAGCTGCAACTGAAGGTGAAGCCTCACTGGAAGATCCTTAGCACTCTCAAACCATTGCAAGATGTTCCCATTCCAGCAAAGCAGGTAATCTGATTGAATTTGACTAGTATAGGTAGCCAAACAGCACCAACTGCTCGCAAGAGGCGAGATCCTTCAAGGGGTGTACTTCGAATGCTTGACGCTCGACGTGAAACTGTACCCACAGCAAATTTACCAGATGAAATCCTTGGTTTACAAGCAAGCCATGCTTTACTTATTAAATAGCAGAATCAAAGAGCAGTCCTAAAGTAAGATATCATAACCTAGTCATACCTTCGATAGAGTTTGTAAACTCCAAAGTCCTTGGCTTGCTGCAAGAGACCAAGCGCTACATCTTCGAGTCATACCTCAACAGCTAGCTGGTAAGGAGTGTCAACAATGCATTCACAGCATACCTTGACGAGAACAATCCCCACTGTGCAGAGGCGCTTGAAGTCTTGAAAACGAATGAGCGAATTGACACCGATATCTTCGATTACCTTGGCTGCTCGAAGTTCAGCTTCATCCACTTCAAAACTCACATTAGCTGGAAGCCTGGAACCTTCAAGGAGAGACCCCGCAAGGGCTAGCTTCCTTACTAGCCTTCGTCAAAGCAGATTTCGAATGCAAAGAACTTGTTTGAGCAAGGCTGGTACATGGCAATGGTGTTCCAGAGGTTGGTAAACCATTTTATGAGCTTCCCTTACAAGTCAACATCATTACAGCATCAGTGCCTCATCACGTACCTCAAGCAGTGGTTGAATGAGAACAAGTCCCTTAGAGAGCATCACGTCAAGACCAGCAAGGGCGAAGAACTGCTAGCGATCGCCAAGAGGTATGAAAACTTGATATGCCACCTGCTTCACCCAGCAACTAAAGTCCACAAAGGGACTATACAGTACCTAAGGAGTCAAGCTTCCAAGAAAGCTGCCAAGTGCAAGACTCAGACCTAGAACTTGCTTCCACCACACCTGCAGCTTAGAATGGCGAGATTGAGAAAGGCCCTCAACATGGGAACCGTGATGAAGCCTCATTGCTTCGAGAGTGCAATCGCTTACTTGATCGTGAAGGGGAACAAGGAGGAGTGGATCTATGAGCTGGAGTGATTTCGAATCAGTTCGTGAGAGTGAAAATTAAAATTTTGCATGTTAAATATCTAATCTTTCATACACTATACCTCTATCAACAGCGCTCACGCCTGTTCGCTGATAACTTCTATATTGTCTAATAGCGATTTTATTCCAATTTTAATTTATTTCAAAACCCCGAAACCCCTTAGTACATGGAATCGCTGTCGAACTCTATAGGTTTTGACGAATAGTCAGCTAAGAATCCCTCTCATCACAGTTTCTTATCGCAATCGATACTTAACTATGGGTTTCTCTGCAATCAAAGGAGTACGAAGAGATCAAGCAGAGTGCGCTGAAGCCATAGGAGAAGACTGTAGTGAAGTGGACATCGGTCGTGCTGGGCATCAACTTCCCCTCCAATCGTAAACCAACTAAGCTCTCTTATTCCTCAGGCACTCTCCTTAACAATCGGTAGTATGCAAGACTAGATCAGCCTAAGCTCCAGAACAGGAACAGCACCTGGAAGTTTTCCACCCACTCTCCAGAGTCCAAACTCGAAATCGATCTTTGCAAAGCTAGACTGGAAATCTTACACTTAGGAACAGCGTATCTTGGGTCCGGGAGGGGAGAGCATTGCTGCCACTCCTGTGAAAAATCGTCGTAATCAGAGACACACTCAGCTGTCACCTATCCTGGAAGCCCCGGAGGGCAGTGCTCAGCAAGCATCGCTGCAGAAGCGCTTCGACGCCATCAAAATTTGCAGCTCCTCCAAGAAGGCTCGCAGTTAGCCAGAAACCCCTCTCAAATCGTCGTCTGCGCTCGCTCCCTTGCTTCAGAACCTGGCCAACCTCAGGTTGGAATCCACCTAACGCAAGGACAGCGAAGTTTTAGGCGTTGCAGGCAGTAGAAGCAGGATTCCAATCACTCCTAAACGTCTTCAGCTATCGAGTTTGGATGGGAGCAACAGCTAAATCAGAGAGTATTCACTGTAAAGTAAGCGAATTCTACCAATTTATGTTAACTTATAGAAGGTTTAGAAACAAGTTAAGCAGGTAAGCTCTAGAAGCAAGCAGCTATAGCGAACATTGGTAGTAGTTGCATCGAATCGCTATAGTAGTACACTCCCATCGCAGTGGTGCGCCAACAAGCCAACCAACGCCTAGGCAAGTATGGGGTCTTGGCAAGGAATCTCTCAATCGCGAAGGAGGCGACAAAGCGGCAGCAGTTTTCCATGAGTTTCGTGGCGGCCATCACCAAGGACAGGTTGATCTCGAGTTAGGTCATCGAGGGCGCGTTCGACGCCATGCTGTTCGAGAACTTCCTCTATCACACCCTGCGCCAGCTGCGCAATGACAAGAACCTCGCGTCGAAGAGGATCGTGCTTCTCATGGACAACGCAGTCATTCACAAGTATTCGGAGGTGCTGGCTACAGCCAGGAAGTTCAAGGTGACGGTGCTATTCAACGCCGAATACTCGCCCTGGCTGAACCCGATAGAGCAGTTGTTCTCGTATATCAAGAGGCACCTTCGATAGGAGCAGGCTGACAGCAAGTAAGCATCGTATACCTAACACTTTATAGGATCCACCTCGTGAAGCGGCTCTCGCAGATTCTGAAAGCCATGACCAATACTGACGTGAACAAGCTCTGGGCCTTCAGCGTGAAGCAGTGGTGCAGCACCATCAAGCATGGCTTCGTTTGATGCAAATGTTGGCAACAATCAACAACCTACCAAGAGTGGCAAGAGTAAGCCAGAATCGCAAAAACGAGCGTGTAATTGATTAGATAAGCTATTAAACCGAATTATTACATATTACACTTTTAAGTTTAAGTTTTAATCAGTCAAACCTTTCAAACTACCAAAACCTCTCTCGCTTGCTCGCATTGTAAGCGCTAACTTCATTGCTAATGTAGCCATTCGAGATATTGATGAATCATAGCATGTTAGAGTGCTTAACTCGCTCTAATTGCTCCATCCAACTTCTTGGAACAGCTACTAGTACCAACTGCTCACACCAGCTGCTCGCTTCAACTACTAGGTCCAGCTTGTCTCTCCTTCTGCTCGAGTCAACTGCTTAATCTAATTGCCCGAACTAACTAATCTCTCCAACTGGTCGAACCAACTGCTTGCTCAAACTTGTTGCATCCATTGCTCGGACCAACTGCTCGCTCCAACTGCTCGCACCAACTACTAGCTCCAACTGCTCTCATAAACTGCTTGCACCAACTGCTATGCCTAACTGATCAGACCAATAACTAGATCCAACTACTCGCTCAAAGTGCTTATACCAGCTGCTCGCTCCAACTGCTAGCTCCAATTGCTCGCACCAGCAGCTCATATGACACTACTAATGGATAATAGGAACGAAATCTAGATCAATCACTAATTGGTTCCAACTAAGCGTATTCGATAAAGCTTCGTCCTGAAGTGACCTTGCCACTATGAACCACCACGTATAACGATAAACTACTATGATAATTAGTGTTGGTTAATTGATTTAGAAATCAAAAAGTTGAATATTCAAAAAAAAACAGGGTTTATACAACTATCATCAATATAGCTTGCACAAGGAGCTCGATTTGAAGCCAACAAAATGCTTGATTACTTATGATCAATATTTTATTATAAAATTATGAATTATTTATAATTTCCCTATGTTTCGTATTTTATAAATTAAGTTTTTTTAAATATTAAGACGTACTGATTAAATTGTACATTGTACATTGTACTGTTTTAGGAATTAGTTTTTTTTAAATATATGGATTGTACAGTATTGAATGAAAAGTGATTTAATTTTAATTTATTAGGTAATTATTTATGTATACTAAAGTAATAATGGAAGTTCAATTTCACGAGCACTGTTCATTGTTTCACATGATTTCGGTTTGTACATTTTGATCCACTTCGGTCTCGTCTACGATTGTTGGCTCCTCTATTATCAACTCTATGTCCCCATCTTCTAACAGTCGCTGCTTCATATACACTGCCAGCTCGATCTCGTTGAAAGGAAACCTCTCATCTTGCCTCTACATCTAACTAGTGAATTCTGCCATAAGCATCCTAGTTTCAAAGGACTTTTTATCCAATTCACTCATAGCATCGAATGGTAGATGATTGAAATTGCTATTACCTGGCAGTTCTTAAATCTGACCACCGGGTCTTTGTATTTAAGGTTCACAGGATATCCCTCACCCTCGAAGAATCTTTTTATATCATCTATTTTTTCCCCTTCATGAAAGATGTCTCGCTTGATTTCATCCATAATTACCAGCTAAGGCTCTGAATACGAGTTGCTTGAGTCAATACAGAATGTGCGATTGAGTATTCTGAAGTCCTCCGTGATAAAGATCTTTCTAAAAGAATAGCGATCGTTGTCTTCCCTGTGTTAGGGTACCCAAACAGCCAAACCACATTTACTTTATCCTGGCATTTCCTAAAGATGACTCTGTAAAGCTTGTCAACTACATCTAAGTACATCATTTCTTCCAACAAACTAGCATTGAGTACGGTAAGATTTGTAGATTCGGTGTCAGATCGTTGCAGGAAATTAATTAGTGATTGTAATTTAGTTTACTTTGGAGCTGGTTTCGATATAATCTTTGATTCGAAACCTTAGTATGTCATTAGAGTCTTGTGATTTTGTACGATTAATTCACAAACCCCATCATCGTCCTTGTACATCTCATACATGTCATCAACATTCTTTATTTGTTAGGTTCTAATAAGCCGCTTGAATTTACCAGTAATTTCTTAGGATTATGTAGAGGTTCTGGCAGATGTGTTTTTATTCTCCTAATATCTAGATTGGACTTTTGCGAAGGCAAGAAAAGCTTAGAAATCTTCAACGTCCCCACATTAAAAAACTAGTTTATCATGTTGTGCATAAATCTTCCTGATATTTACTCTCCCGACGACTGAGTAGGATAACTTTAGATCTTTCATAGCCTTGTAGCCAAGATAATCAGGTTTGCTGAAGTAGTTTTTGCATAGCCCAAGACCATCTTGTTTTACATGTATAGTAAGGTACTACCTTGGCGGCTTATCTTCAGTGCATTGAAATATTAAAGCATGGCTAAATCTCTTCGTCTTCCGGAGATTGCCTCAACAACGCTTGTGTGGGTCTGCTTTTCGTTATCAGTCTCAATCTTCAGTACAAAAATGTGACGCTCGTTGGGCTTATCATACATCTTCTGATTTAGTTTTTCCATTATTTTTGATAGTGATATATCTATTTTCATCAAGAGCACATTTATCATTAGAATGACTTCCCACTCTTTTCAACATTCATTTTATTTTTTAATTACCTAATAAATTAATATTAAATCACTTTTCATTCAATACTGTACAATCCATATATTTTATAAAAAACTAATTCCTAAAACAGTACAATGTACAATTTAATCAGTACGCCTTAATATTTAAAAAAACTTAATAACATAAAACAGTACAATGTACAATGTACAATTTGGTCATAATTATTTTAATATTAAAATTTGTAATTAAATGTGTGATAATTCAACACGTATTTTAACTATATCTATTAAGTGGCAGTTAAGATTGATATAAATAAGCATAGATTTGATTTATTTCTTTAATTTCCAAATATTATGTATTTTAGCAATAATTAATGTACTTAAAGATGTAAATTAAAAAATTTAATATATATAATTGGCTTAAGTTGCAAAAATAAATATGTTTAAATACATAAATTCATAATAAAATAAAATTCGTTCATAAATTACAAACATTTCTAATATGAAATGTTAAAAACGAATAAAGTTAGTATAATATATATTTCTTTGTATTTAAGGATTTCTTTATTGAAGATTTTTATACTATTTTGACTAATTATTCTAATGGACTAATTTATTTTCTTGATATAAAATTTAACTTCCAAAGTTTGTAAGTTTATGAGCATATTGATGTGAAAAGAATGACCTCAGATTTTTAAGAAGCTTTAGAATAACCAGAGTAACAAGAGAGAACATCGTCTTTCTTAAGAAGATACGATAAGTAAACCTAAATCAATATAATAAAAAAAAAATATATTAAAGTTTTCCGCTCAGTTTACAGGCAAAACACTGTTGATATTAAGAGAGAAGAAAGAATAAACACAGCAGTGAATGAAAGTATTACGGAAAGTTAGAGCGACTTGATGCACGACATGCTAGACAAGCAAGACTAAGACCAAGTTGACAGTGATTTATTCGATAGAGAATATCCCAAGCAAGTAACTAAGCTCAAGTGGGAGGATTTAAATCAAAACTATTTTCATTAAGTAATTTAGCTTTTTTTAATAGAATGAATTTATTCCTAAATCATTAATTAATAGGGTCAAAAATATTTTAAATTTCAAAACTACTCATCAGCAGAGAAATCATATCAAGAAGTTGAATAAATAGCTATACAAAATTCTGAATAGATACTTGATTTACGTCCTTATATGATTGAGAGACCTTTCATGGTTACATTCAAAATTTAATATATAATTCAATTAAGTTCTATTTTTAATTTATCTGAAAATTATTCAATTGTGATATTTTTGATTTAATAGATATAATGACAGAAAATAATTTAATTGCGTGACTCAATAGAGAAAGTGCACATGATGTTTAGATGTCTACACTTGCGACAACTTCTTGTAACAAACTTCGACAACGGTGAAATCCAAGGAATAATTACGAGATAAGATTTATTCCAATATATGACTTTGTGATATTTCTCAAAATTATTGTGTTGTTTTTTCTTAGAGGATTTATTATATTTTATTTCATAAATTTCATTGATTTTTATAACAGCTTAACACTATTTTTAAAAATATATTATAAAACAAAATTAAAGTAATCAATTTAAATAAATTACAAGCTAAACATTAATATCTAATATTAATATAAGAGATTTAAGTAATTTTATTAATGAAGGTTAATGAATTTGTGAAAATTAAGGGAAAAAAAAGAATTTTAAAACTATTTTAAATTTGTTTTTGTTTTATTGCAAAGTTGATTATAATATTATTATTTAGGATAAATTTAAATTCCATTTTATAATATGAATCCATTTATACAATAATAGAGTAAACCTTTTTAATTTAATTATCTAATTACATTCTATTGATAATACATAAAAATTAATAAAAATGTTTTTTCATATTAAAAAAATATTTACCTATAAAATGTCTGGTATTATTAATTTATATTATTATTGTTATTGAATGGGTAACAAATGTTGTGTAGCAGCTACTAGCAATTCATGCAAAAGTAAAAAAGTAGCAAATTTCCCAGCAAATAAACACTCAATAAGATTGAACAGTGACAATGACTCAGAGCCATTAAAGCACACAATGACGCCTAAAGATGATAAAATAAGCAATTTGAAGCAAAGTGAATCTAGTTCTCATAGTAATAAGAGATAAATTTAAGTTTAAATTGATGGAGGAAACAATGAATAACGCACAGCTCTACTGCAAGTAAATAATAATCAAAGTATTGAATAATAAGAAATCACAGATACTTAATAGGATCCTTCAGGATCTAAACTTGTAAAAAAGAGAATAATTAGTCCAAATTATTAAATATTAATTTAGATTGAATGTAGGGCCAGTGATGAAGAAAAAAAGAGAGGAAAAACCTGCTAGTCCTTCTTCGAAAGTTTCTATAATTATACTTGTAATCAATATGAGATTAGTTTATTATTTTCTTATAAAACCCAAAGTCTGTAGCACTATAAAACTCAATATTAACCAGAGAGAATTTCTGCAAGATCAATAGCATCAAACTCAATGCAGAACAGAAGTAACTTGGATGCTTCAAAAATAAACAGTCTTGATTAGGAATAATCTATTCAAGAAAACGATGAATATGATAGATCTAGGAGATCCAATCATTAGATTTAGATGGATATTCCAAAGCTGAAAGTCTCAACCACCATAGGAATTTTAGCTAAAAATATCCGATTATAGTTTCTTGTATTTTTAATAAGAATTTCGAGGTAATGGATGCCTAGTCACTAGAAGTCTTTATTTCCACATTCAGATAATTCTAATTAAGAAGAACTTTATATTTCAGACGATGCTCAAATAGTAAGGCGTCGATCCTCAATTCATCACATTTTTGAAAAACAGACGACTATTAGTCCCAAAATAGTACAATATTAAAAGAGTCTACATCCAGACTTCAATCCGTAAGCCACAATTGGTCCTCATTCATTTGGCGGGCCAGCAGAAGGTTTTGAATTTACACTTTCTAAAAATAAGAGAAAGACCGGAAACATAACTTCCAGTGCTGAAGTTTCTCTCCACTCTTTCAATCCAAACTAACTGCATTAGAAGCAAGATACTTTACATTCAAAGTTTAGATCAAAGCTCAAGATTGAAGATGATGAAATCGAATCTGCAGGTTCAGCATTCAGTAGAGCAAATAGTATGTTATAAGAAGTCAGGAAGGACTCTTTTGTCTCCTAGGAATTAATTTCACAAGAAAAATCATCCTCTCATATTACCACACAGATGATTGAATAGGATAACTAAACAAAGCAGTATCTAAGTATTTTCGTGAGTAATCCTGCTGAAAATAATGAGGATAGGGTGTCTTTTGGGGTTAGGTAACAAACAAGGGATTTCAAGTAGTAGCAAACAGCTAATTTTATGCAAGATTCGTTTATTAAACAGCCA
This sequence comes from Oxytricha trifallax, assembly GCA_000711775.1. NCBI lineage: Eukaryota > Ciliophora > Spirotrichea > Sporadotrichida > Oxytrichidae > Oxytricha > Oxytricha trifallax. The sequence continues at coordinate 18,919 of ARYC01017764.1, forward strand.
AGTTACAGAGAAGATGCGTTAACAAGTTAAAGCAAGGAAGCTAGCAGGTAAAATTTAAGAACTAGTCATGATTTTGAAAATCGAAACTTTGGGACATTTTTAAGCGACTACTTATTAACTAAAAAACAAAGTCAAATTGATGATGAAGATGAAATTGCAAGTCCAGTACTCGGCAAGAAAGACTCTACACAAAAAAATTTGAATCAACAAAATGATACTTCCCCAAGTTTTTTTTCATTTTATTTTAAAGTTCATAAAAGAAAAGAAACAATAATCTCTTGATGTCTATGGCTCATTTACCTATAACTGCAAAAGACCTATAAAAAGATGATGAAAAGTCAAGATTTTAAATTTAAATTGAGAATTGTTCTCCAGAATAAATTTCCTCTAGAATGTCATCCAAAAATTAAGGGAGTTAATTATAAACTACAACAGCTACTAAAGTAAATAGACCTAATACTATTTCTGTTATGAAAAAATTTGAAAGTATTGAAGATTAACTGGAAATTAATCAAATTCTTGAACAGTTAATGCCGTTGAACAATCAAAACCCCATAATGATGTTTATAAGTGCTTTGATTTTAGGGAATTTCTTGGGTTGGGGTTATTAATAGGTTTTAATGTGAAATTTATAGTAAATGTATTTAATTTAATCACTCAAAATGCACTTTTGGATCATGTGGAAGAGGTCTAAAGTTTATTTTACTTAACCACAACTCTATCTGCTCTATTGATATGTCTGATCTTGAGTTTGGTTTTATTATTATTCAGTCAAAATATGATAAAAATCTGAAATATTTATATTCTTAAAATACATAGAAATTATAAATAAATCATTCTCCAAACATAATTATAATTATTATTAGAAATTCATTTGATTTTTATATTATTATACTAAATATGGACTCAAGTGATAAATATTTTATTTTTACTACTTGAGCCCATTTTTTATATAATTAAAATATATAAACCCCAATACGTAAACCCCAATACGTATGTACACATAGAATTTGTAAGTTGATAAAAAGTTTTAAGTATATCGAAAATAAGAATTTAAAAGGACAGAATTTACTTATTTGAGGGAGCCGATCTCGAGAATGCAAAAAGAAGGGTTGGCACTATCACGGCTCTTACAAAGTTTGAATATGATTAGATTAATATGATTTATCAAAATTAAGTTCAATAAGTGAATTGTAGAAATACATATTTCTAAAATATATAAAGACGATAATTTTTTATTGTGAATAATCATGAATCAAACTATAATCATACATTTTTAGATATTTTACTAATATAGAAAAAGTATATACTTACAAGAATTATAGTTTGTCTGGATTCATTTTAGTACAAATAAGTTTTGAATTTATATACTAATTTATAGTATGTTATAAATATACCTAAGTTCTTTGAAATATAAATTTTTAACAAAAATTACTAACTTTTATTTAAAATGATAATAGATTTACAGATTTTTCTGTTCTTAATCTTTTACCGATCTGGATTCATGATTATTTTAACTTTTATATAGTTAACATATAATATGTAATTAAATATATATCAAAATTATTGATAATCAGAATTAATCAAAGTTTACTGATTTTTAAAACAATCTAATTAACAAAAGTTAATCTAGCATATATAAAGAATTAAGATTAATAAAATTAAAAATAAATAAAGATAACAAAGTCAATAATCACACAAATCAACATTTAAAAAAGTGGGGCAAAAGTAGCAAATTTTTCTCACTTTTGCCCCACTTTTTTGCCAACATATTTCTTATTCATTTTCAATATTTATTATTATAATCTTAACATATACAATGTTTAGCTATGATTTATTTAAATATTTATTTCTATAATTCGTCAATTCAAAAAAAATTTGATAATTAGATTAGTGTGATTTTTAATTTTAAGTTCAGAGCAGTTTGAAATCCAGTAGGTTGTCGAGGCAGTTCTCAAGATTTTTCAACATTGATATACTATTATACCGGCCTGACCCCTATAATCCAGTGCTTTAGCTTAAGCCAAAAAGCATTTTTGAGGGTCAAAACTGAAGACCCAAATTTTAGATTTCAGGTGCCATTAACTTCTAGATATTCTCGTCTTCACATTTCTACTGGCCATTATTCAGTTATGGGGGGAAAGGTTTGAATTTCGAAAGTTGCCGCGGATTTCGACATTTTTTCAAAAAGCCAATTTTGGGTTTGCCCATCTTGAAAATTCCAAAAATTTATCACAGCTATTCAACCACCCACCTCCAGGCAACTCTAAGCTACTCGTTTAATGAGTTATAGTGAATAATCATTATTTGTCTTGGTTTGGCAGTGAACCAGCCATAAATCCGGAGGATATAAGCAAAAGAGTGTTTTTTCATATAGTTAAGGATCAATAATCCAGTCGAAATTTTAATAATCCAGTGGTTTAATAGTAAAATACAGTCGAATTAATCATTAAAATTAAGCATAAATCAGATGAATCCAGCCACTGGATTTTAGAAAACCTCTGAAATCAACCTTCAATAACTTTGAATGCGAGTGCTGGTAAGCTTAAATCTTCGATATTATCTTCTATTTAGAAGGTATAAATAATTTGCAAGTGCCGCAGGAGGCACCCGATTAGTCAAACTCAGATTGGATTTTTGAAAATCATCAAGCCAATGGAAATTTTGAAGAAAATTTTAAAGCCAAGGGCATTAAGTGTGAGTATAAAAATGCGCAAGACAGCGCTAAAATCAACCGCGCTAAAGAAATTCTGCAATAAAATAACTATAACTTGAAAATGCTGCTGTAGCAGGCGGATTTTGCAGCTTATAATAAAACTTTTGATTTTAAGTAGTATGTGAGAAAGTATATAAATAACAAAAAGCCAAAGAAGATCAAGCACAGCCATAAGAGTAAATCAGTGGTATCATAGCCTCTAGATGTTACTGCTGCTATCGAAGAGATTAAGGAGAGTGAATAAGCTACGAATCTCAACTTTGCAAGTGATTAAAATCAAAATAAAGAACCCTTACCTCAACTCTTTATTAACTATGGCTCGATCATTGGCCATGAGATTCTCATAAAGCACTTCGAAAGTTTCAAGAATTCTAAATATTATTAAAGAACTTGCATTTTGCAAGAAATAGTTACTCGAAACACCCAGTCACTTTTCTCCTTCCTAAGCAATTTTGAGAACGTTAGTGACCAGAAACTAGCGAGAACTTGTTCTCATTGCTCGTGGATTTAATTTAGAGCAATAATAAGTTAGATGAAGACTCAAAGCCACATATCTTTTTAGCTGCTCTTGGTTATAACATGAGAAAGAGTATAAATCGAAGATAAATTAATACAAGAATCAATCTTATTATTAATACGCTCACCTAATACGAGACAAGCTCTAGGTTTAACGAACTTTGTACTCTTTAATTCAGTTGCAGCATTCACTAAACAGCTTGCACCAGTGCAGAAATTGGATTCTACTCTCCCCTATATTATACAATTAATGGGTTAAACTGGGTAATTATTCGCAGTCGACTCTCAAGTTTAAAAGCTAATACCTACTTCATTCTTTATCTTGAATGTGCCTTTCATGACTCTACTCAAGCAAGACTGTGGCTTGCACTTAATAAGAGACATACCTGTAGAATACACAGAGTACTTCGTAAGAATTTGTGCTCTATCTTGCTCTCCTACAGTTGAAGCACTCAAATATATATCAATTACTAGGGCTACTTTCTTACAAAAGTAAGAGGTTATTGATTCAAAAACTATGGTTTACTTTATGAAAGGCCTTGCATAAAGGCTGCAGAGCAGAGACGAGCAGTGGGTAGGAAAAGTAGAGCAGTTCAAGAAGCTTCAGCAGCAAATCATAGAAGCTTAAATTGAAAAGAATGTGAGTGTGAGCAACAGCATCATTGAAAATTGCCTTAAAGGCGACTGCTCTAAAATTCAAAGAATTTTACACTTACCCAAAAATATGGAAGCTTTCTCTGATAAAACAATTGTAGACTTACTTCAACTCTTTGAGAACGCTAATATCTCGCACAAGTTAGCTCGTGCTTTCAATTCAAAGCCACAGAATGAAAGGTTAAGTGTGAGTAATGACTTAGAAAAGCTGCAGCAAAATCTTGGCTTTAAGTTATATAGTTCTCAAATTTTGTGCATTAACTATATTTGCGAAAACCTGCACGCAAACCATTTAATACATTTTGGTATTGGTAATGGCAAGACCTTAATCTGCGTTGCGTTAGCCATTCTTATAGCTCTTAAAACGAAGCTATCCGTAATCATAGTTGGCAAGAATGAGCACTTAGTGCAGAGAGATTATCAAAAATTTCAAAAAGTTATTAGTGCAATGGAACTTGATTCAAACCATAATTTCTTTGCAAAAAGTACAGGCATTTATTTTTCACTCAACCACAACTCAAGAAACAAATGAAGGATGCTAAATTCATGAGTGTGTGGCACGATAGCATCGTGCTTATTGATGAATACGACTGATTCTCTTCGATGGCTCCACTGACAACATTATAAACCAGCTAAATTTTTACAAGCAATCAAGAAGTATTATAGGATTTTCAGGAAGCCATCTTTCTCAAGGTGAAGAAAATTGTCTTAGTTTAGCTATGCATAGCACACCTGTAGTATTCCCTACCCTTGATAAACTGTAAGGAGACAAGAAAACTTAGTTACCAGACTTGCTGGTAAGTTCAAATCAAGAAGATTACTTACAAAGAATAAAGGAAATCATAAAGGATTAAGTAGCTGTCACCAGTTTTAATAGTGGCTTCAACAAATTACAGTGCTATTGAAATAGGTTTAAAGAAATCCGATTTTGATTTCATTAGTTTCAGCCAATCCCAGGCGACTGCAATTGAATCTGTGCTTGAAGGCAGGCATTTAATGAGAAAAGCAAGCAAAAACTACGGGGGTTACTTGCTCAACGAGCCACAGGGGAGAGGAACAGATATCCAAACTAATGATGAAATCGATTAAAATGGTGGTTCATATTTAATCATTGCTGATGTTTTCTCACAAAGATCTGAAGAATAAATCATTGGCAAAATTGGGAGACTTAACACTAAAGGCAGGTGGCAGCGAGTATTATATAAGCAAGCTTCTAAAGATAGTGCAGAGCAGCTGCTTATAGTTGAAAAGAAAGAAACAGAGCTTATACTTGCTAGCAAGCACAATTAAGTATAATCAATTTTATAAAATCGATTAGAAGCAATGGAAAATTTACTAGAATAAAACCAGGTGCCTTAAGAATAAATTTCTGCAGAGCTTTCAAACGAATAGGAGCAAGATAATATTGTAAGAGAAATCGTTCAACATATTGGATCTCTCACTGAGAAAGCTTACAGTGAAGCAAGCAACCCAGCAGCAGTAGTGAAGCAAGATAATCTTGAAGAAGAAAAGGAGCCTTAATAAATGAGAATAAGGTGAATAAAGTAAGTTGGGTTTTTATTAACCTTCTCTCATAGAGCTTATTGAATAGAAGATGAGTTAAAACCCTGTGCTTCAAGATAACCATTCGAGCAGGTACAGCAATTGGTGCACAGGAGTTTAAAGCGGTAGCACCATGAAATTACTAAGGCTCAAAGCAGAGAGAGATCCAAAAGCAAAAGCAGTTCTGCAAGTTCAAAGAGAAGATTATTGAAAGGTTAACAAAAGCTTGAATTAATCAAAGAATAAAATAAGACTTGAGAGTTGGTTACTCGTAGCAGTGCTAGAGATAAAACATTCACTTGCACTCATACAGAGCTGCCAGAGAACGAAGAGACAATGGAAAGATGGTTGAAGGCAGACTCGAGTGAGAGAAGGCACTTTAAAAGCGACATAAACCATAGAAATTCAGAGAGAAAACCAAGATTAAGAATATGAGATTTATCTTAATTTTTTAAAGAAATTCACCATATTCAAGTCTTTGCTATTAATAGCATATAGAGAATCGTGGAGGAATAGAAGCAGCAACACTCAGTGTCTCACGTTTGGAGACTGATTTTGCATATTCTACAGGTTAACATCTTGCATAAACTACTCTTTCATCTTGCGTAAGTCAAGCAACTCACTTTCCATATTATCATGTTATTGCTTCAACTTTTTAGTTTACTGCAAGAATTCCTGCTTATCTTATTTCAAAGCATCTTCATAATCCTTTACCTCCTCTAACTATTCACGGGTTCTCTTTCTTTTAGATGAATCCTTAACGAGATTCACAGCCTTACCTCGCTCAGCTACACAAGAAATTAAGAGAGAGTAAACTTACTGCTAAAGTTAAGGCATCTGCTGAGAGCGTCCACGACCTCGGGTCTCATTTCTATAACGAGATATCTATTTTACTCGAGCTTTTCTCTTCGTTAGAGCATTGCATCATGAATCATCTGGGAGACACCGTCGGTGTCTAAGGTGAGAGCAAATCGCAGATCCATTATCTGTCAAGGTGGACCCAATCTCGTTCTTCAGGCAAGTATTGCAGCAGTCTTGAAGACCCTCTTGTATAATCGAGAAAGTCTTGAACTGTAAGTCCATCGATTTGAGGCCCTGCTGAAACTTTAACTGCGTCTCTTCTTACGTACTATATTAACAGTTACAGGGTTAAGCTAGGGGTTACTTCTTTCTCTGCTCTTATGATTTACTTAAGGAAATAAATGTTGGTGGAGTCCGCTTTTGGTAAGAAAGCGTGGCAGTCTTGGGCAAGAAAGTTGTATAGCTCTTTCTTACTTTTGCACTTCTGGGCGAGTTCTGAAACATTGATACCAGCAAGTTACTATTGGTTCATTAAACTTTAAAATTAAGGTGCCTTAAGCCATTTTATATAGGTCAATTTCGATTCAGGAAGACACTACCGTTACTAAAAATCAGAGAGTGCTTTTCATAATAATGAAATCGTACCAGCACGATCCAATTTCCGCTAGCGGAATTCCTACCAGCACCAGCAGAATTCATTATAATTAAATTTAAGAATCCATTGATGGAATCATATTCAAAAAACGACAGTCTAGACTGTCAGAATTCTTTAAGTTAGAAGATAAAGATTATGATGGTAATAGTTCTAGTGAAGAGCAGAGCTCTTCGAGTGGTTCTGAAGATTCTAAAGATTATGCAGAATACTTAACAACTAATATGCTTTACTAGAGTAACATAACTCTTGCAGATGTGAGTATAGAGGAAGTAAGTGAAAAGGATATGATTTAATTATTCAATGAAATTCGAGATGAAATTTCAGAGTTTGAAATCGATGGATTTATCATAGATCCAAAAGAAAAGTATAGAGAAAGTAGTAAAAAAGGAGCTAAAGAATCATTACTTAATGATAGTTAAATTTAGACGCTTGGATAGCTAGTGCTAAAGCTTTACACTGAGTATAAGTAATCGGATTTAGAACCCTAGAGTATGATGGATAGTGCTTAAGATTTTGATTTTAAAGCTCTTGAAGCTAAAGTTATTGAAAATCATAAAGTCAAAGATTAAATTCCAATTTTTGGTTAGCACACACAATTGGATGCAATAGTTCCTCGTAGACTACAAAAGTAATTAAGGAAAGAGAAATAATTGTAAGAGAAAGAACTTAAACTTGCAGAGGAATCACTTAGATTAAGAGTTTCAGAAAAGTTAACTTACTTCCAAATTATGGAAAGACTTGGTATATCATACTATAAATTAAGAAGGTACTTAAGAAGCCCAGTAAAGAAAGCTTAATTCTGGAATCTAAAATAAATCAATAGAGGCAAGTATAAGAAGTTGCATAGCAGAGCACGCACTCATATCGTTAATATGTTAATGTATAACACTTAACCAGTGCAGCTTTCTGATATACAGCAAAGCTTACAGAAGAATATATAGTTAAGGTGTAGCAAGCAAATGATAAGAAGATTCTTGAAAAATGAATTAATGATGACTTATAAATAAATTAAGTAGATTTAAACTTTGCATAACAGCAACAGTAGCAAGTTATAAAGATAGTATGCAGCTCAGTAATTTGTGGAACACTTAAGTAAGGGTAAAAGAATTATCAATATTGATGAATCAACTCTTAACTAAACAGATTAAAGACACAGAGATTGGACTGCTCCTTATGTAAAAAATCGAGTTACAAATTCACAAAGACTAAAATAAATGAATTTAATTATAGGAGTTTCAAGTACAGGAGAGCTGTACTATACAGTTAATCATGGAAGAACAAACTAGCACTCATTTATGTACTTCTTGTGTAAACTAGTTAATGTATTGGATTCAGTTGACACGAGCTGGAGAGAGAATACTATAATTCTACTTGATAATGCCCCTTATCACAGATCACAAAGTATTATGAATAAATACCTTGATTTGGCTTTGCCAATAATGTTTTTAGGGCCTAATCACTATAGGATTGCACCTGTTGAATTAATGTACTCGTGAATTAAAAATAGAGACCTTAATCCCCTCAATACAAGAGCTTAATCAAAGTAAAACTTATTATCAAATGACTTTTAATATAGAGGTTATTGGGCAGCTTTTATGAAAGAACTGGGAATGAATATAAGCAGAATCAATTAAAATTTGGTAAGACGCTGTTTTTATCATGTTCTTACAGCAGCTTTGGAATCTATATCTCTTAAAGACTTGTGAATTCAAATTATTTATACTAAGTAAGAGATGAAATTGATAAAAAGCCAAGCTAAATTTATTGCTTGAATTATTATTTTAATTGAGATAAATTGATAAGTTTAAATTTAGAGATAAAATTATGTTAAGAAAATTAATTTATCTAAAAAGTATTTTAAATAGAAACTTAATTTATTAACTTAATTAAAATATGTCATAGGAAATTTATAAGAGTAAATTAAATAGCTTTTGAGTATTTCTCATTTCTAGTATATATATAGATAACTCATTATCACTTTCACCATTTTATATAGATAAATTAAAGCAAGTATATTTACAATGAAAAATTTTGAAAATGAAACTAAAATTAGAATATTATTAATCAAATTATAAATTACAGTATAATTTAACTAAATTATTAATTTAAAAAGATTAAAATAAAGATTAAATTATGAATAAATTAAACTGATCTATTCATTAATTATATTTATAAAGCTAAATTAAGAAAAGTTATTTATTAAATTTATAAGAATAAAGAATAAAAATATAAAGTTAAGATTTCAAACAACTTCATTTTAAATTTAATTTAAATATTTTTATGTTATTATTTTCTACTCATATTTATTTTATTTATAAAAATTTTAAGACTCAATAAATTTGAATATTCAACTTTCAAACTCAAACTA
>ARYC01017765.1:0-22669 GCA_000711775.1 Oxytricha trifallax
ATCTCGAGTTGCTCTTCAAAGTGCACACAAAGCGCAGTGAAGTTAGTGGAGTGTGTGTGAGTTGCGTTGCTAACAAAGAAAGTGCGATAGGCATTTGAGATTTATCAGTTTTTGATTTCCATTATTAGTTTAATTATTAAAGTAGTAATTATTAATTAATAAAAACCAAACTTAATTCAAATGTGGAGGTAAAAGCGCATCCCCTCACAAATAGTGTGAACGGTAAAACTTTACAACTAATCGGTCAACAGGGTACAAACCCCATATATTCTTGATCAGCATGTCAAACTCTATAAGACTGGTAAGTATGGCCTTAAAATTAAATCATGAATTTTTTCCCATTTTCACCGTACTTGTATTCTCGAGATCGGCTCCCTCAAATTAAGTTAAATTCTGTCCTTTTAAATTTCCTTATTTATCGATATACTTAAAACTTTTTATCAACTTACAAATTCTATGTGTACATACGTATTGGGGTTTATGTACTCATAGAATTTGTAAGTTGATAAAAAGTTTTAAGTATATCGATAAATAAGGAAATTAAAAAGGACAGAATTTAACTTAATTTGAGGGAGCCGATCTCGAGAATGCAAAAAGAAGGGTTGGCACTATCACGGCTCTTACAAAGTTTGAATATGATTAGATTAATATGATTAGATTAGTGTGATTTTTAATTTTAAGTTCAGAGCAGTTTGAAATCCAGTAGATTGTCGGGGCCGTTCTCGAGATTTTTCAACATTGGTATACTACCGGCCTGACCCCTATAATCCAGTGCTTTGGCTTAAGCCAAAAAGCATTTTTGAGGACCAAAACTGAAGACCCAAATTTTCGATTTGGGTGCCATTAACTTCTAGATATTACCGTCTTCACATTTCTACTGGCCATAATTCAGTTATGGACGGGAAAGGTTTGAATTTCGAAAGTTGCCGCGGATTTCGACATTTTATCAAAAAGCCAATTTTGAGTTTCGCCCATCTTGAAAATTCCTAAAATTTATCACAGCTATTCAACCACCCACCTCCAGGCAACTCTAAGCTACTCGTTTAATGAGTTATAGTGAATAATCATTATTTGTCTTGGTTTGGCAGTGAACCAGCCATAAATCCGGAGGATATAAGCAAAAGAGTGTTTTTTCATATAGTTAAGGATCAATAATCCAGTCGAAATTTTAATAATCCAGTGGTTTAATAGTAAAATACAGTCGAATTAATCATTAAAATTAAGCATAAACCAGATGAATCCAGCCACTGGATTTTAGAAAACCTCTGAAATCAACCTTCAATAACTTTTGATGCGAGTGCTGGTAAGCTTAAATCTTCGATATTATCTTCTATTTAGAAGGTATAAATGATTTGCAAGTGCCGCAGGAGGCACCCGATTAGTCAAACTCAGATTGGATTTTTGAAAATCATCAAGCCAATGGAAATTTTGAAGAAAATTTTAAAGCCAAGGGCATTAAGTGTGAGTTAAATGCGCAAGACAGCGCTAAAATCAACCGTGCTAAAGAATTTCTGCAATAAAATAACTATAACTTGAAAATCTGCTGTAGCAGGCGGATTTTGCAGCTTATAATAAAACTTTTGATTTTAAGTAGTATGTGAGAAAGTATATAAATAACAAAAAGCCAAAGAAGATCAAGCACAGCCATAAGAGTAAATCAGTGGTATCATAGACTCTAGATGTAACTGCTGCTATCGAAGAGATTAAGGAGAGTGAATAAGCTACGAATCTCAACTTTGCAAGTGATTAAAATCAAAATAAAGAACCCTTACCTCAACTCTTTATTAACTATGGCTCGATCATCGGCCATGAGAATCTCATAAAGCACTTCGAAAGTTTCAAGAATTCTAAATATTATTAAAGGACTTGCATTTTGCAAGAAATAGTTACTCGAAACACCCAGTCACTTTTCTCCTTCCTAAGCAATTTTGAGAACGTTAGTGACCAGAAACTAAGCGAGAACTTGCTCTCATTGCTCGTGGATTTAATTTAAAGCAATAATAATTTAGATGAAGACTCAAAGCCACGTATCTTTTTAGCTGCTCTTGGTTATTATATGGGAGAAAGAGTATAAATCGAAGATGAATTAATACAAGAATCAATCTTATTATTAATACGCTCACCTAATACGAGACAAGCTCCAGGTTTAGCGAACTTTGTATTCTTTAATTCAGTTGCAGCATTCACTAAACAGCTTGCACCAGTGCAGAAATTGGATTCTAATCTCCCTATATTATACAATTAATGGGTTAAACTTGGTAATTATTCGCAGTCGACTCTCAAGTTTAAAAGCTAATACCTACTTCATTCTTTATCTTGAATGTGCCTTTCATGACTCTACTCAAGCAAGACTGTGGCTTGCACTTAATCAGAGACATACCGGTAGAATACACAGAGCACTTCGTAAGAATTTGTGCTCTCTCTTGCTCTCCTACAGTTGAAGCTCTCAAAGATTATATATCAATTACTAGGGCTACTTTCTTACAGAAGTAAGAGGTTATTGATTCAAACACTATGGTTTACTTTATGAAAGGCCTTGCATAAAGGCTGCAGAGCAGAGACGAGCAGTGGGTAGGCAAAGTAGAGCAGTTCAAGAAGCTTCAGCAGCAAATCATAGAAGCTAAATTGAAAAGAATGTGAGTGTGAGCAACAGCATTATTGAAAATTGCCTTAATGGCGACTGCTCTGAAATTCAAAGAATTTTACACTTACCCAAAAACATGGAAGCTTTCTCTGATAAAACAATTGTAGACCTACTTCAACTCTTTGAGAACGCTAATATCTCGCACATCTTAGCTCGTGCTTTCAATTCATAGCCAAGGAATGAAAGGTTAAGTGTAAGTAATGACTTAGAAAAGCTGCAGCAAAATCTTGGCTTTAAGTTATATAGTTCTAAAATTTTGTGCATTAACTATATTTGAGAAAACTTGCACGCAAACCATTTAATACATTTTGGTATTGGTAATGGCAAGACCTTGATCTGCGTTGCGTTAGCCATTCTTATAGCTCTTAAAACGAAGCTATCCGTAATCATAGTTGGCAAGAATGAGCACTTAGTGCAGAGAGATTATCAACAATTTCAAAAAGTTATTAGTGCAATGAAACTTGATTCAAACCATAATTTCTTTGCAAAAAGTACAGGCATTTATTTTTTCACTCAACCTCAACTCAAGAAACAAATGAAGGCTGCTAAATTCATGAGTGTGTGGCACGATAGCATCGTGCTTATTGATGAATACGACTGGATTCTCTTCGATGGCTCCGCTGACAACATTATAAACCAACTAAATTTTTACAAGCAAGCAAGAAGTATTATTGGATTTTCAGGAAGCCATCTTTCTCAAGGTGAAGAAAATTGTCTTAGTTTAGCATTGCATAGCACACCTGTAGTATTCCCTACCCTTGATAAACTGCAAGGAAATAAGAAAACTTAGTTACCAGACTTGCTCATAAGTTCAAACCAAGGAGATTACTTACAAAGAATCAAGGAAATCATAAAGGATTAAGTAGCTGTTTCACCAGTTTTAATAGTGGCTTCAACAAATTACAGTGCTATTGAAATAGGTTTAAAGAAATCCGATTTTGATTCATTAGTTTCAACCACTCCTAAGCGACTGCAATTGAATCTGTGCTTGAAGGCAGGTATCTAATGAGAAATGCAAGCAAAAACTACGGGGTTTACTTGCTCAACGAGCCACAGGGGAGAGGAACAGATATCTAAACTAATGATGAAATCGATTAAAATGGTGGTTCATATTTAATCATCGCTGATGTTTCTCACAAAGATCTGAAGAATAAATCATTGGTAAAATTGGGAGACTTAACACTAAAGGCAGGTGGCAGCGAGTATTATATAAGCAAGCTTCTAAAGATAGTGCAGAGCAGCTGCTTATAGTTGAAAAGAAAGAGATAGAGCCTATACTTGCTCACAAGCACAATTAAGTATAATCAATTTTATAAAATCGATTAGAAGCAATGGAAAATTTTATTGAATAAAACCAGGTGCCTTAAGAAATTTCTGCAGAGCTTTCAAACGAATAGGAGCAAGATAATATTGTAAGAGAAATCGTTCAACATATTGTATCTCTCACTGAAAAAGCTTACAGCGAAGCAAGCAACCCAGCAGCAGTAGTGAAGCAAAATAATCTTGAAGAAGAAAAGGAGCCTTAATAAATTGAAGAATAAGGTGAATAAATAAGTTGGGTTTTTATTAACCTTCTCTCATAGAGCTTATTGAATAGAAGATGAGTTAAAACCCTGTGCATCAAGATAAACCATTCGAGCAGGTATAACAATTGGTGCACAGAAGTTTAAAGAGGCAGCACCATGAAATCACTAAGGCTCAAAGCAGAGAGAGATCCAAAAGCAAAAGCAGTTCTGCAAGTTCAAAGAGAAGATTATTGAAAGGTTAACAGAAGCTTGAATTAATCAAAGAATAAAATAAGACCTGAGAGTTGGTTACTCGTCGCAGTGCTAGAGATAAAACATTCACTTGCACTTATACAGAGCTGCCAGAGAGTGAAGAGACAATGAAAAGATGGCTGAAGGCAGCCTCGAGTGAGAGAAGGCACTTTAAAAGCGACATAAACCATAGAAATTCAGAGAGAAAACCAAGATTAAGAATATGAGATTTATCTTAATTTTTTAAAGAAATTCACCATATTCAAGTTTTTGCTATTAATAGCATATAGAGAATCGTGGAGGAATAGAAGCAGCAGCACTCATTGACTCATGTTTGGAGATTGATTTTGCATATTCTACAGGTTACCATCTTGCATAAACTACTCTTTCATCTTGCGTAAGTCAAGCAACTCACTTTCCATATTATCATGTTATTGCTTCAACTTTTTAGTTTAATGCAAGAATTCCCGCTTATCTTATTTCAAAGCATCTTCATAATCCTTTACCTCCTCTAACTATTCACGGGTTCTCTTTCTTTTAGATGAATCCTTAACGAGATTCACAGCCTACCTCGCTCAGCTACACAAGAAATTAAGAGAGAGTAAACTTACTGCTAAAGTTAAGGCATCTGCTGAGAGCGTCCACGAACTCGGGTCTCATTTCTATAACGAGATATCTATTTTACTCGAGCTTTTCTCTTCGTTAGAGCATTGCATCATGAATCATCTGGGAGACACCGTCGGTGTCTAAGGTGAAGAGCAAATCGCAGATCCATTATCTGTCAAGGTGGACCCAATCTCGTTCTTCAGGCAAGTATTGCAGCAGTCTTGAAGACCCTCTTGCATAATCGAGAAAGTCTTGAACTGTAAGTCCATCGATTTGAGGCACTGCTGACACCTTAACTGCGTCTCTTCTTACGTACTATATTAACAGTTACAGGGTTAAGCTAGGGCTTACGTCTTTCTCTGCTCTTATGATTTACTTAAGGAAATAAATGTTGGTGGAGTCCGCTTTTGGTAAGAAAGCGTGGCAGTCTTGGGCAAGAAGTTGTATAGCTCTTTCTTACTTTTGCACTTCTGGGCGAGTTCTGAAACATTGATACCAGCAAGTTACTATTGGTTCATTAAACTTTAAAATTAAGGTGCCTTAAGCCATTTTATATAGGTCAATTTCGATTCAGGAAGACACTACCGTTACTAAAATCAGAGAGTGCTTTTCATAATAATGAAATCGTACCAGCACGATCCAATTTCCGCTAGCGGAATTCCTACCAGCACCAAAACAATTCATTATTGGGAATTCTTATTTTTCTTAAATCATTCAAACTAAGGATTCAAAGTTTTATTCGACATTAATAGATCTTACAGTACTTAAGAATTAATAAATTATTTGTCTATGCAAAGAAGAGCAATTGTAATTGCATAAATATTAAGATAGCTTTCAATTATCACATACATTTTTAATATAGACAATTTCTAAATAAGCTATTAAGGTGGAATTAAATTGGAAGAATAATTCAGCATAATTCAAAGAAATCTTAGACACATATGAGTCAATAACGATTATAGGATCAATTATAAAAGCTTATTAAATTAATTAGTGAAAATAAATGAATAAACTGAGTGTAGTTAAAGATTATTATGCGAAAAATATTAAATTCATCTTTCTTGGATTCAGAAATCAATTTGTTGTCTTCTTAAATAAAGATTACTTTAATCAGAGAATTAAGAATTATTCAGTTATCACACACTTATTCCAAAGTTAAGTTTTGTATTTCTCTCAAATAAATTAATAATTTTGGATTGATTATTAGCTTTGAATTCAAAATTTTTAACTATTTAAATCTATGGATTTATTATGATACTGGTATTTATATCAAATAATAGAATTATTAATGCTAAAAAATTCAGGCTATATTCATGATACCAATAATAGAAGTTAGAATATAATTCTAAAAAAGTATTTTATAATTAAGCCTAGCTAAAAAGTAAAATTAAATTTGTATCTTATTCATTTTTTCCTCTACTAAATTATCAAAGAATTTATATTTTAAATGAAGAATAAGAAATTATATATTATATATATAAAATTAAGAAAGTTAGAATAAGTATATTTGCTTTAAATTGGAAAGTTCAGTATAGGAAAGATTAAAAATATAAAAGATAAACATAATTAAAAATAGGCTTATTTAAATATAAATTGCAAAATAAATTCATTAAACTTTTAATTCATTATTTTATATTAAAAATCAATTAATCCTTTCTATTTTCCATTGTTAAATATATCTTAGATTTAATATTGATTTTTATTTAATCATAAATTTATTATTAAAGTATTTTGAATATTCAAATACATAATTACATTTTGCTAAAAATATTTTTTAACATTAGTTTAAATTTTAACTGAATCTATAAAGTATGAAAATTAGTAATACTTGAGTCTTTAATTTAAAGGCAAAATTTATATTAAATAAATTAAAAATTAACTTTTTAAATATTCAAATTTCAATAGTTTCAATGAAAAATATTTTTAAATTTAGCTATATTCTATCATAAAACAAACATTATTTTCTATTATTTATATATGAACTGATATTTTTTGCTAATAATTATATTTTATTTATAAAATGATAAAAATACAATGCCTATATATATAAATTATTTCTTTGAACTTTAATTTTAATTTTCATAACTAATTAATATAATTTCTCTAATTATACTTTGTATTTGAATTTATTGAAAGATTAATTTATAAAAGTTGTAAATATAAAGTAGAAATATTTAAATAATGGAATTATTTGCCTTATAAATTATTTTATCTTAAAAAAAAAGCAGAATACTTAACTTTAACTTAGAAAAATCTTAATTTTATTTTAACATTAATGGAAGTTTGAATATTCAAAATAATAAAAGTCTCAAAATAAGTTTTATATAAGAACTTACAAATTATTTGTTCTAAAGCCATTTTTTAATAAAAAATACTCCTAAATTTTATTACTTTATTTTATATTACATTATCTTTATGTAACTTATTATTTATGAAAATTTTTCTATTTATTGATTACTTAATTAAAAAAATAGTAAGATATAGATAATTTAAAATTTATAAATAAATTATGGCATATTTTATAAGAAATTCACATATAATTATAATTTTAAAGCTATTTTATTTATAAATTGATTACAAAGTGTCTGCAGGGGTTTTGGGGCATTCTTGTAATAAAATTAATTTATTTTACTTACTTTAGATTTGTTTAAAAGTTTTAAATAAAAAATAAGGTTATTATTCAGACTGAGAATAGAATAAGAAGAAATAAATATAAATTTTAAATTAAATTAAATATAAAGATTGAAATTTATTTTATTTATAATTACTCAGAAGATGAATTATTTAGATAATTTTTATGTATAAACAATGAATAAAAAAAATATGAAGCAAATTTAATGCAATTTTATTTAAATATAAAGAAAAATTTGTTGAATTTATTGTTAAAAAATTGATATTAAAGTTATTTAAAAAAATTTAATCCAAAAATCTATTATTTTAAGTTTTGAAAGTTTGCTCTAAAAATTGGTATATTTAGCCAAGGCTATTTAAGCCAGAGCAATAATTATATTATTATTATTATTTTTTTAAACCTTACCAACTTCAGATTTTATGAACTGTCTCAATCCAAGTACCTGTACTGAGAACTCACCTTGCAGTGTTTGCAGAGCAAATGTAAACAGCAGATTTTTTTAAAGTTAAGATAATTAATCTTAAAACAGAAATCAAAGCCTAAATTAAAATGCCTAAAATGATTAAGGCTAAGTCCAAAATGGCAACCAAAACCCTAACCAAAATCCTCAGCTTGCTTAGTAAGCTTAAAACTAAGATCAGTAAAATAATGTATAACTTGTAAATGTTCCTTAACTTCCAAATCCCCCCAATATTCCAGCTTAACCTCAACCTCCTGCTTAAAATCAACTTTAATTACAACAAAATCCCCCTAGAAACTAGTAAATTTAAAACTAAGTTCAATAATTTATCAACTTCAAGCTAGACATTTTTCCTTAACATAGATTCTCAATTAGTCAAAATCCATCAATGATTACTCACCTATATTCTCTCAACTATGATAAGTTGTTTCAGTCTGTGGTTAAATTTTCTCAACACTTAGTTAAAGGAGAATACTATGAAAGTAACACAGTTTGCAGTTCAAATTCCACAGATCTAAATGAAATCCAAAACATTTAGAAACTTAAATTAAAAAGACCCAACAAATTCAGTCAGTTTTACCACGCCTTGAACATTATTATGAGCAACACTTTTTACATTTGTACCGAGTAAGCAATTCAACATTCAATAGTCAACTTAAGAAAACCTGAAATTCTAGAGTTAGTACTTTCCAGAAATAAAATGTTTGATATCGATAATTTTGCAGGTGCAATTCACGACAGCACTTTTGAAAATTATAAACTAAGGAAAATTCAATGTAAAAGCAAGTATGAATTACTTGATTCAAGCCAAATCCAAGGTAAGTTGTTAGAGTTTTTGTAGAATTAAAATGTTTCACCTTTACTCATCTGGACAGTTGACAATGAATATTAAGAATTCATTGTTTTAAAGAGAAATTAAGGAGAATGGTTCTTCCTTAATAAAGATAGCTAAACTTTCAAAATTACCTAAAATCAAAAAAATTATATGTCAGACCTTGCAGATTCTATTGAAGAGCTAAACTAACATGATTTTATCAAGGATTTCTTTGGAGCAGTTAATATATTTTATGATATCCAAGTTTGCAACTAAAATGAAAGGAAAATAGACAAAACTTTACACAATATGTTTCATTTAATTTATAACCAGAAAACTTACACTCAAGCAATATCATTTTGGACTAGCTTTAAATCACTAGCAGAGCAGCAATTAAAATTACCAGAGATTTAAAACAATAAATTTGCATTACCACCTCTCAAATTTAACCCAAATAATTCTCATTAATTCCAGAACACTTAAAACCAAGGTAAGGCTTAAAAAAAATATTAGGCAAAGAGAACTAAAAAGCAACAATTGGACTCAGAAGAATTGTATGACGATGGAAGTACCAGTTCAAACAACAGCTCTCCAATCAAAATGAAAACCAGAAAGCAGAAAGCAGAGGAAGACGAACTTGAGAACAAGAGACAGAGAAAGCATTGAGCAGTGGAGCAAGTCAACTATTATTAATATTAAACTGACTTGGTAAGTGTCAGATATTATTATATTCCTAATTAATTTTAATTTACCTAAAAAAATTAAAAAAAACTCTTTATTCATTATATTTTTATTCTTAATTTATTTCTTTCTTAATTTAAATCAACTTAATTTGCAAATCATGCAAGAAAATCAATTAGATTAAGAAAATTAATAAGAATAAATAATATTATTTGGTTTGAAAATAATTAGATTTTATTATTTTAGATTAATTGAAGCTTAATAAAAGTTAATAATTTATTTAACTAAAATTCGTCCATAAAATTTTATTTAAATCCTAAAATAAAAATCCATATCTTATAAAATATGTAAAAAATTGTAAATAATTGGATTATAAATAGTAAATATCTCAAAACAATGCAGATTTAGAGCTTAATATGCAAAAATTGCAACTATATTTTTACTTACCTTAATTAATTTAATTTATGATTTATTAATAAAATGTCTACTTGCAAAAAAAGATCAAAGATCTTTATAAAGGAAAAGTTTGAATTACCTTAAATAATTTATATAAAGTGTAAAATTAGGGCACCTTATTCACCTACGTGAATTTAATATAGTGAATTTAGGCACCCTATAAAGTGTGCGAGTGATATAAGATTAATTACAGATAAATGTGCAAGTGAAATGTTTGTTACAATACCTTAGTTTAATAGGCTATTGAGTGTAACAAACATCAGTGTATATAAATAGCGCTTAAATAAGTGCGAAAAATATGAAAAAAGTGCGTTTACAAAAAATGAAGAACATGAATCGATAGAACTCGAGCTGGTGTTCAAAGTGCACACAAAGCGCAGTGAAGTTAGTGGAGTGGGTGCGAGGTGCGTTGCAAATAAAGAAAGTGCGATAGGCATTGTAAATTGATCATCTTTTGATTTCCATTATTAGTTCAATTATTAAAGTAGTAATTATTAATTAATAAAAATCAAATTTAATCCAATTGTGGAGGTAAAACCGCATCCCCTCACAAATAGTGTGAACGGTAAAACTTTACAACTAATCGGTCAACAGGGTACAAACCCATATATTCTTGATCAGCATGTCAAACTCTATAAGACTGGCAAGTATAGCTTTAAAATAAAATCATGAATTTTTCCCATTTTCACCGTACTTGCATTCTCGAGATCGGCTGACTCAAATTAAGTTAAATTCTGTCCTTTTAAATTTCCTTATTTATCGATATACTTAAAACTTTTTATCAACTTACAATTTCTATGTGTACATAATGTATTGGGGTTTACGTATTGGGGTTTATATATATATATATATAAACCCCAATACGTATGTGCATAAGAATTTGATAAGTGCGTAAACGAATATAATTAAATGTGTTAATACGAAAAATTAAATTAAGGCTTTTTAACTAAATCTGAAAGTGCCTCTTTAAGGTCCTTAGAAAGCGAGTCCGTGAAAAGCAGCGAATATTGAATCTTGAATTCTCTTAGCGCTTATCCGTACCAATTGATTAAGAATGATTAGTCAACTCGAAACAACCTAAAAATCCAGTACCTTTCCCTATTCACTTCCCCTCTTTTTCAACATTTTCCTTCCCCCTACCCTGGCAACCCCCTAAAATCCAGTCTTTTGGCTTAAGCCAGAACCCCTTTTTCGACCTTCAAACCTTCTACCCGAAATTTCCATTTTGAGTACCATTAACTTCTAGCAATTCCCTCCTTCACATTTCTCCTCGCCATTATTCAGTTATAGACAGGCAAGGCTTTTGAATTTTAACGGATTTCACGATTTCGACATTTTTTTAAAAAGCCAATTTTGGATGTGCTCGAGCTCGAAACTTTCTAAAAATTATCATGGCTCTTCAACCACCCATCACCTTGAGACTTAAAGATGCTAGTTATGTTAGTAATAGTGAGTTATATCTACTTGAAGTGCAATTTCTACTAGCTAGCTATAAATCCGGAGGATAGAGACGAAAGTGTGAAAAATCTCTCAGTAAATTTGCAAAAATCCAATCCAAATTTTAATAATCCAGCTATTTAGTATTAAAATCCAGTCGAATTAATCATTAAAATCTACCATAAACTAGATGAATCAAGCCCCTGGATTTTAGATGGCTTCTAAGACTGACCCTCCTCAACTTCTCAATAAGGAAGCTGGGAAGCTCAAATCTTTGATATTACCTTCTATTTAGAACCTATTAATGATTAGCAGGTGCCAGAACTGGTACCCGAACAAGAAAACTTACCTCAGATTTTTGAAAATCTACTAGCCAATGTAAATCTTGAAGATGCGGGTAAACCTAAGGGTATAAAATCTGAATATAAAAATGCACAAGACAGTGCTAAAATCAATCGTGCAAAGGAATTTCTGCACTAAAACAACTTTAATTTAAGTTTGCTGCTGGAGCAGGTGGATTTTGCAGGCTTTGAAAAGACTAAGGATTTTAAGTAGTACGTGAGAAAGTATTTAAATAACAATAAACCCAAGTAAGTGAAGCACAGCCACGAAAGTAAATCTGTAATTTCAGAGCCTCCTGAACTATCTGCAATCGACGAAGAGGTGAAGGTGAGTGATTTCACTACGAGCGTAAGCTTTGAAAGCGATTAGAAACATAATAAAGAACCCTTACCTCAACTCTTTATAAACTACGGCGCGATCATCGGCCACGAGGTGTTAATTAAACACTTAGAAAATTTCAAAAATTCTAAATATTATGAAAGGTCTTGCATCTTGCAAGAAATAGTGACTCGTAACACTCAGTCACTTTTATCATTCTAGAACAATTTTGAGAACGTCAACGATCAATAAATACTCTAGGACCTGTTCTCCCTGCTGGTGAATTTAATTCTCAACAATAGTAATATAGATCAAGATTCCAAGCCTCGTATATTTTTAGCCGCTTTGGGTTATTATATGGGAGAAAAAGTGAAGTTGAAGACTCACTTATTTTGAAATCAATATTATTATTAGTTCGCTCGGCTAATGCAAGGCAGGCACTAGGCCTGGCAAATTACATATTCTTCAACACAGCTTCAGCATTCACTAAACAGCTTGCTCAAGTGAAAAAACTGGATGATTCAAACCCTTATGTAATACAATTTATGAGTGACACCTGGTAGTTATACTCATTGACCCTCAAGTTAGAAGGTTAATACCTTCTTCATTCTTTATATTGAATGTGCCTTTCATTACTTTACTCAAACAAGACTGCGGCTTGCACTTAATCAGAGATATTCCAGTTGCATATACAGAGCACTTCGTGAGAATTTATGCCTTAAGTTGCAGTCCAACTGTTGACTCTTTAAAAGAGTACATCTCATTAACCAGGTCTACATTCTTACACAAGTAAGAGGTTATAGATTAAAACAACATGGTTTACTTTATGAAAGGCCTCGCATCAAGACTATAGAATAGAGACGTGCAATGGGTTGGTAAGATTGAGCAAATCAAGAGGCTTCAACAGTAATTAATAGAAGCTTAGGTTGAAAAGAATGTAAGTCTTACAAGCAACATTATTGAAAACTGCCTTAATGGTGACTGTTCTGAAATTCAACGAATTTTGCAGCTACCTCGAAATATGGAAGCATTCTCTGATAAAATTGTTGCAGAACTACTTTAACTCTTTGAGAATGTTAACATTATGCACTAATTAGCAAGGACTTTCAATTAAAAGCCTTCAAATGAAAGGTTGAGTGTGAGTGAAGATTTAGAAAAACTGCAGCAGAATCTTGCATTTAAGTTGTATAGCTCACAAGTTTTGTGCATTACTACATTTGCGATAACTAACAGTAAAGCCATTTAATTCATTTTGGTATTGGAAATGGCAAGACCTTAATTTCTATTGCGCTAGCCATTCTTATAGCTCTTAAAACCAAGCTATCCGTAATCATAATTGGTAAGAATGAGCACTTGGTATAGAGGGATTTCAAGAAATTCTAAAAGTTAATTAGTGCAATGGCTCTTAATTCAAACTTTAATTTCATTGCAAGAAGCGCAGGCATTTATTTCTTTACTCAGCCACAACTGAAGAAATAAACGAAGAACCCTAAATTCATGAGAGTGTGGCACGAGAGTATCGTGCTGGTTTGAGTACGATTGGATTTTATTAGATGGTTCCAGTGAAAACATTGTAAACTAGCTCAATCTCTTCAAGCAAGCAAAAAGTATTGTTGGTTTTTCAGGCAGCCATCTTTCTCAAACCGAATAACATTGCCTTAACTTGGCTTTGTCAAGCACGCCTGTGGTGTTCCCTACACTTGATAAGTTGTAAGGAGACAAGAAAACTTAGCTGCCAGACTTGCTCGTGAACTCAAATCAAGGAGACTATTTGAAAACAATCAAGGAAATCCATAAAGGATTAAGTAGCGAATTCCCCAGTTTTTATTGTTGCCTCTGCAAATTACAGCACTATTGAATAAGGCCTTTAATATTCAGGCTTTGATTTCATAAGTTTCAGACACGGCCACGCTGCTGTAATTGAAGCTACCCTTGAAGGCAGGTATTTAATGAAGAATGCAAGCAAGAACTATGGAATTTACTTGTTGAATGAAGCATAGGTAGAGGCACAGACATTTAAAAGAATGATGAAATCAATCAAAATGGTGGTTCATATTTAATTATCGCTGATGTTTTTACAAAAAGATCTGAAGAATAAATCATTGGTAGGATTGGTAGGCTCAACACCAAAGGTAGATGGCAGAGAGTGTTATATAAACTAGATTCTAAAAGTAGTGCAGAGCAGCTGCTCGTAGTGGAGTAAAATGAAGCAGACCTTAATCTTGATCGCAAGTACAATTTGGTAAAATCAATTTTGTAAAATCAATAAGAAGCAATGGAAAATTCAATTGAATCAAACTTAGTGCCTCAAGAATAGATAACTGCAGAACTTTCCAATAAGAATAAGGATGATAAGAAGGTACGAGAAATTGTTGAACACCTATAAGGCTCACTGAGAAATCTTATAACGAAGCAATCCATCCAATTGAAGAAGAGAAGAAAGAAAAAGTTGAGGAACTTAAAGAGGCTGTCTGAGTTGAAGAACCAACTGAATAAAGTAAATTGGGTTTTTATTAACCAACTCTCATAGAGGTAATAGAAGAGAAGATGAGTTAAATCCAGTGCTGCAAAACAAACCGTTTGAAGAGGTATAGAAATTGGTGCACAAGAATTTAAAGCGGTAGCACCATGAGATTACTAAGGCTCAAAGCAGAGAGAGATCCAAAAATAAAAGCAGTACTACAAGTTCAAAGAGAAGATTAGTGAAAGGATAATAAAAGCTTGACTAAATCAAAGAATAAAATAAGACTTGAGATCTTTATACTCGTCGCAGTGCCAGAGATAAAACATTCACTTGCACTTATACAGAGCTGCCAGAGAGTGAAGAGACAATTGAAAGATGTATGAAGGCGGCCTCTAGTGAGAGAAGGCACTTTAAAAACGACATAAATCACAAAAATCCAGAGAGAAAACCAAGATTAAGAATATGAGATTTATCTTAATTTTTTTAAGCAATTCACCAAATTCAAGTTTTTGCTGTTAATAGTATATAGAGATTCATGAAGGAATAGAAGCAGCAGCATTCAAAATCTAAATTTCTTAGCTGCGCAAAGCAAGCTCAATCAGTTGTTATTGAGCATAAACTGGTCTCTCATCTTGCGTAAGTCAAGCAACTCACTTTCCATATTGTCATGTTCTTGTTTCAACTTTTTAATTTACTGCAAGAAATCCTGCTTATCTTATTTTAAAGCTTGTTCATAATCTTTTACTTCCTCCATTTAATCACGAGTTCTCTTTCTTTTAGATGAATCCTTTACTAGATTCACAGCCTTACCTCGCTCAGCTACACACGAAATTAAGAGAGAGTAAACTTACTACTAAAGTTAAGGCATCTGCTGAGAGCGTCCACGAACTCGGGTCTCATTTCTATTACGAGATATCTGCTTTACTCTAGCTTTTCTCTTCGTTAGAGCATTGCATCATGAATCATCTAGGAGACACCGACGGTGTCTAGGGTGAAGAGCAAGTCACAGATCCATTATCTGTCTAGGTGGACCCAATCTCGTTCATCAGGCAAGTATTACAGCAGTCTTGCAGATCCTCTTGCATAATCGATAAAGTCTTAAACTGTAAGTCCATCGATTTGAGGCACTGCTGACACTTTGACTGCGTCTCTTCTTACATACTATAATAACAGTTACAGGGATAAGTTAATCGTTACTTCTTTCTCTGCTCTTATGATTTACTTAAGGAAATAAATGTTGGTGGATTCTGCTTTGGGTAAGAAAGCGTGGCAGTCTTGGGCAAGAAAGTTTTATAGCTCTTTCTTACTTTTGCATTTCTGGGGCGAGTTCTTGAACATTGATACCAGTAAGATATCCTTTGGGTTCATTAAAATTTAAAAGTTAGGTGCTTTTCACCATTTTTTATAGGTCAATTTCGATTCAGGAAGACACTACCGTTACTAAAACTAGAGAGTGCTTTTTATGATAATGAAATGTTACCAGCACGGTCCAATTTCAGCTAGCGGAATTCCTACCAGCACCAAGAGAATTCATTATTATTAAATTTAGGAATCCGTCTATGGAATCATATTTTTTTTTTTTTTTTTTTTTTATTTTCTTACAAAAAACGACAGTCAAGACTGTCAGATTTCTTCAAGTTAGAGATAACGATTATGATGGTAATAGTTCAAGTGAAGAGCAGAGCTCTTCCAGTGGATCTGAAGATTCTTGCAATAATGCAGATTACTTAACAAATAATATGCTTTACTAAAGAAACATAACTCTTGCAGATGTGAGTATAGAAGAAGTAAGTGAAAAGGATATGATTTAATTATTCATGAAATTCGTGATGAAATTTCAGAGTTTGAAATCGACGGATTTATCATAGATCCCAAAGAAAAGTATAGAGAAAGTATTAAAAAAGGAGCTAAAGAATCATTACTTAATGATAATTAAATTAAGACTCTTGGCTAGTTAGTGCTAAATCTTTACACTGAGTATAAGTAATCAGATTTAGAACCCTAGAGTTTGATGGAACGTGGTTAAGATTTCGACTTAAAAGCTCTTGAAGCCAAAGTTATTGAGAATCATAAAATAAAATATTAAATTCCAATTTTTGTTAGCATACATAATTGAATGCAATAGTTCCTCGTAGACTCCAAAAATAGTTAAGAAAGGAGAAGTAATTGTAAGAGTAGGAACTTAAACTTGCAGAGGAATCACTTAGATTAAGAGTTATAGAAAAGTTAACTTACTTTTAAATAATGGATAGACTTGGTATATCATACTATAAATTAAGAAAGGTACTTAAAAAGCCCAATAAAGAAAACTTAATTTTGGAATCTAAAATAAATTAATAGAGGCAAGTATAAGAAACTGCATAGCAGAGCACGCACTCATATCGAATATGTTAATGTTTAACACTTAACCAGTACAGGTTTCTGATATACAGCACAGTTTACAGAAGAATATTTAGTTAAGGTGTAGCAAGTAAATGATTAGAAGGTTCTTGAAAAATTAATTAACGATGACTTATAAATAAATCAAGTAAATTTCAACCCTACACAATAGCAATAGTAGCAAGTTATAAAGATAGTATGCAGCTCAATAATTCGTGGAACACTTAAGTAAGGGTAGGAGAATAATCAATATTGATGAATAAACTCTTAACTAAACAGATTAAAGACACAGAGGTTGGACTGCCCCTTATGTAAAAAATAGAGTTATAAATTCACAGAGACTAAAATAAATGAATTTAATTATTGGAGTTTCAAGTACAGGAGAGCTGTACTATACAGTTAATCATGGAAGAACTAACTAGCACTCATTTATGGACTTCCTATGTAAACTAGTTAATGTATTGGATTCAGTTGACACTAGTTGGAGAGAAAATACTTTAATTCTACTTGATAATGCACCTTACCACAGATCACAAAGTATTATGAATAAGTACCTGGATTTGGCTTTGCCAATAATGTTTTTAGGGCCTTATCACTATAGAATCGCACCTGTTGAATTGATGTACTCTTGAATCAAAAATCGACTTCAACCCTCTGAATACCAGGGCGTAATCAAAGTAAGTCACTTGGAGTTCACCTTTTTAGGGGCTACTGGGCAGCATTCATGAAAGAGCTGGGCATGAATATTAGCAGGATCAACTAGAACTTGGTGAGGCGCTGCTTTTATCACGTGTTGACAGCGGCCTTGGAATCGATTTCGCTAAAAGATTTGTGAGCTAGGCGAAAGTGTGAGGTTAATAAGCGAGGCTTGCTAGCAAGAGTGGCCTAATTTAATTCGATTTTTGCGAGTATTAAAAATTATTAAGGAGAGCTTTTTAAGTTGAATTAAGAACAGTTAATTGAATTTGAATTGAAAATTGCAAGGCTCTTACATTCAATTTCCCTTGAATTTCTAGTTAATTATTCACGCTTTTTATAGGCAGCGAAGAGCGAAGGTGGCAGGTGAGGACTTGGAAAATAGGGACGAGTTAGGGCGGCGCGTGAATAGGCACTGGTACAGGCTTGCGGGTTTAAGGGCACAAAAAAATTGAGGGGAAGTTTTAAATTTTAAGTTTAAATTATCAAGAATAATTAGAGTGTAATTAATAAAAATTGAAGGTAAAGATAAAGCTAAAAGTTAATTCAAGTTCAAAATTAAATAAAGTTCATAAAGGGTTAAGAAAAATAGCAGCAATTATAATTGTCAAGTTAAAAGTTATTGAAAAAAAGATAAACCTAACTAAAGAAGAAAGAATAATTTGTTATTAATAATATTATTATAAATACTAGCAACGCTTTTATCGTAAGTGAAAAACCATTCATTTTGAATATTTGAAGTTTGGGGTTTTCGATTTCACCGTAGATTTTTCCTTATAAGCATCTATCAATTTTAATTTTTATAATATTAATTTTTTATCTCAAAAACTTTCTTTTCAAAGTTATTTTTCAACAAACTTTTACTTTCAACTCAAATTGGCTATAAATATGATGAACAGGATTTCTTAATTAAAATCAAATTAACAATTAAATTTAAATATTTCCCAGTAAATTAATCAAGTGATTTTAATGGGCCTAACAAGTTTATTTAAAAAGTTGATCTATCAAAAGTTTTACTTAAAACAAGTCTTAATTAATAAGATTAAAATGAAAAGAATATTAAAAATTAAATGCAGCAAAAATCAAATTATTAATCTTAGAAAATTTCAAGCTTTACCTAAAAGAATTTTTAGTCACAGTATTTTTAAACTGGATAATAAAATTTAAATTCAAATTAATTTAATTAGGACTTGCCTCAAAATGGATAATTTTCCAATTTAGATATCAATAAAAGTGAAATAAATTAAAATTAAATTAATAAAAAAGAATCAGAGCATAATTTACATTTATTTAGATAGTTGGTACGAGTCGCACCCGACGTTTATTTTTCTAGTTAATAGACATTTTTATTAGAAGTCGCGGTCGGAAAAATGTACTCAACTTAGATAATATCTGAAATTAAAGTTGATTCGATAAATTAATTAAATAAAATTAGCAAATTAGAAATTTAGAACCTTTTCAAGGTATTTTGCTATTTAATGCTTTAAATTAAATCATAGGTTCTATGAAATATATTTGCAAAGAATAATGCATTTAATAGCTATTCTTTTCACTTTAAGATATCAATAAAATTGAGGAAATTTTAAGCAATAACATTGGCTTTGATTTAAATAAAATTCCAGGGTTAATTCAAGACTCAAATAATAATAGTTTTAGGCTTGCTACATTTACTAGATTTTCGCATTATAAATTCGTAAATTTTGATAAGTAAAGAGGATCAATAATTTCAAAACTAAATACATTATTAACTTCAATTTTGTTAATTGAACTGTTCGATCACCCAAACTTACACTATATAGTTCTAAAAAAATTCGCAGGAAACTGGTATTTCTTTGAAAAAAATGATAAAATTGTCCAAATAGTTTCTTAAATAAAGTTAAGCGCTATATTAAATCAAGTAGATAATGCCTAAATTAGTGAATTTCAATTTATGAAAGAATTTCTAGGTGCCGAAAACAAACTTTATGGATTAATTCAATAAACTGAAAATAATAATTCAGAAAGCGTAGAGTGCTCAATTATGCTCAGCAAATTTTACAGTTAAAATAATTATGATTAAATCTTGCATAAATGGCGAGAATTCCTTGATTTCGCAAGAAATGTAGCAATTAATGATGAATTGTATAGAATCGCGCTTAGCGCAAAGTCCCTACAACTAAATAAATAATTATTAAAAAGAAAATTTTAGTAACCCAACTCCCCTTTAGAAGTAAAAAATTAGCTACTTAAATTCAGCAATAACTAGCCAAAATCTAAATTCCAATCCAAGCGAATTTCCAAAAACTACTATAAAAACTGCAAATTCTGTAAAAGAGAAGCAAAGAATTGCAAATGCCTTTTTTTAAATAAAAATCAATAATAAAAATGATTAAATCGCTTTGAGCGATTGCATTCCTTGTATTATTTAATTTATATTAATTTCTTTAAATACTATTTGTTCTCTAAAATGCCTTATATTAATATTCCCTCGTTATTTATTTATTTCAAATTAATTAATTTAAAACTGGTAACTCTGACACTTTATCTATGATAAATATATAATTCCAATTTACTTACTCTTTCTTAAATTTCAAAATTATTATTAATAAATCTCAAAATTCATGATTTCATCTAATCTTTCCTATTTATAATTAAGAGAGTTCTTTTAAAATAATTAAATTAAAAATGAAAGCAAAAATTAGAGTACTAAAATCAATTAATTAAAAACAGTTCCTAAGTATTTAAAAATTAAATAAATATAATATATACAATAAAAAGTTTGGGTAAATCAGGGGGAATATTGAAAGAAATTGAAACAGTTTAATTTTAAATTATTTTATAAGAGTGAAAAAAAATTACCATTTTCGGGGATCAGGTAAATTGAATATTCAATTAAGTAGCTAAGCCTATTAATATAATTCATTTTCAATTTTAAAAATTATAATAATAATAATAAAATAAATAAATATACTTGTATCAACTATACCAAAATACTATGACGAAGAAGATGAAGATGAAGATGAAAAATTCTAAACTTGAAATTAAAATTGAATTTTTGTACTACTAAATTTAAATACACAGAGATCTAAAACCTGAAAACATTTTGATAGATAAAATAAAAAATGAAAAATATAATGCACAGAGATTTAAAAGCCAGAAAATTTAGAGTGAACTCTGCCACTTTTTTTTACAATTAAATTCAAATTAAAAAAATGATGAAGATGAAGAAGATGAAGAAGAAGAAAATAAAAACAAATTTAATTTATTTATAATTTAATTTAAATTAAAAGTTTAACCCCACTCCCTTTTTTTCCCATATTCCCTTATACTTAATTCATATTTTAATTTAATAATTAATTTAATTTATTCTAAATATTCAAATATGCCTCATTTTTTTCCACATTTTTGATTCAGAAAATAAAAAAGATTTCGGCGACCACATTTCCGATTTTCATTTTCATTTTTTAATTCTTGCTCTATGATTTTCGCTCGATTTAATTCTGCAAAAATCAAGGGCAAAAAAAAAACGCGGTTTTCTGAGAAATTCCAAAATTCGGGAGGTCATGTCCGTCTACTACAAAGTACTTTAATTTTATAATCCTCGTTATTTCGTATTAACACATTTAATTAAATTCGTTTACGCACTTATCAAATTCTTATGCACATACGTATTGGGGTTTATATATATATATATATATAAAACCAGTATTATAATTTCCCTAAAGCATTGAATAATAAGAATAATATATATTAATATTTGAGAGCTGGTAGCAGATGATAGTCGAAGAAGACTAGTAAATTCAAAGCAACCTCCCAGATTCCATATTGGATAATAACAATTGTGAGAGTGACTTTGAAATTAACAGACACAGTAATTTCAGCAGCAACAATATCAACATGGATTAGTTAACTATGCTTATATAAACATAGTTTATTAAGTCAACATGAATAACTAGCTTAATTCTTATTTAAATGTTTTTTAAAATATATGCTTCGTTAACAACCAATTGTATTGAGTAATTTTTCACAACTAGGTCAAGACATTAAGAGAAACCTCTTCGATGCTTGATCAAAAATATAATGCTATCTTATTAATATATAAATTAAAGAGTAAGATTAAATAGACTAACATCCCTTATAAAACACCTTGAACTTTACTATCAGGTAATTTTAATTTTAGTAAGCAAGTTATGAGAGAATACAAATAAATTCTCTCTCTTTTTGTTTTAGAAATAATATTTTTTTCATTTATATTTGCTATCACATCAATCGCAAATAAATTTACACTGAACATTATATGGGGATATTATATTAAAATTTTATTGTTATCAATGAAATGAAGTGAGACATTAAGAAATTAATGAATCAAAATTTAAACTTTTAATACAAAAAAAGTAAATTAGAATATAGTATTGTTTTTAAAATTCTTTTAATTTTTTACCTAAAATCATATAAAATTGATACTAAAAAATTTCAATCTGTAAATTATGTGATGAACTATGGCTTGATATTAGTAGTTGTAATATCATCAAATTTTTATCTAATAAAATTAGCCAGGTACTGGTCTGGGTTCAGCTCCATTAAGTTGTCTTTGTATATCAATCTAGAAATAGATTGAATTTTACTGGAGGATGATGAACTGAACATTTCTATCAATCTGAATTCCCGATAAACCCCAAAAAAATTATTCATAAAAATGATACATGAAGTGTACGGAAATTTACTAATTATTAGGGGAGATAAAATTTAGTTAATAGGGTTTAAGCGCTTATCAATTCATGAATTGAGACATCTCTGACTACTATCTTAGCGCCAGTGTCCTACTCAATTTCATCTTTTAAATCTATCACAGTCTTTCTTATCAGTCCTTCAAATATACATCCGTTACTTTTTGGAATCTCTAAATCATTTAATTAAAGATTATTTCAGTACTATTTATGAATGTACTTTGTGGTATGATAAGTTCTCTTTGACCATACCTGCTTTTCCAGTATATGAATACAT
>ARYC01017766.1:0-20430 GCA_000711775.1 Oxytricha trifallax
TCTGAATATAAAAATGCACAAGACAGTGCTAAAATCAATCGTGCATAGGAATTTCTGCACTAAAACAACTTTAATTTAAGTTTGATGCTGGAGCAGGTGGATTTTGCAGGCTTTGAAAAGACTAAGGATTTTAAGTAGTCGTGAGAAAGTATTTAATTAACAATAAACCCAAGTAAGTGAAGCACATCCACGAAAGTAAATCTGTAATTTCAGAGCCTCCTGAACTATCTGCAATCGACGAAGAGGTGAAGGTGAGTGATTTCACTACGAGCGTAAGCTTTGCAAGCGATTAAAAACATGATAAAGAACCCTTACCTCAACTCTTTATTAACTACGGCGCGATCATCGGCCACGAGGTGTTAATTAAACACTTTGAAAATTTCAAAAATTCTAAATATTATGAAAGGTCTTGCATCTTGCAAGAAATAGTGACTCGTAACACTCAGTCACTTTTATCATTCTTGAAGAATTTTGAGAACGTCAACGATCAATAAATACTCTAGGACCTGTTCTCCCTGCTGGTGGATTTAATTCTCAACAATAGTAATATAGATCAAGATTCCAAGCCTCGTATATTTTTAGCCGCTTTGGGTTATTATATGGGAGAAAAAGTCGAAGTTGAAGACTCACTTATTTTGAAATCAATATTATTATTAGTTCGCTCGGCTAATGCAAGGCAGGCACTAGGCCTGGCAAATTACATATTCTTCAACACAGCTTCAGCATTCACTAAACAGCTTGCTCAAGTGAAAAAACTGGATGATTCAAACCCTTATGTAATACAATTTATGAGTGATACCTGGTAGTTATACTTAATTGACCCTCAAGTTAGAAGGTTAATACCTTCTTCATTCTTTATATTGAATGTGCCTTTCATTTACTTTACTCAAACAAGACTGCGGCTTGCACTTAATCAGAGATATTCCAGTTGCATATACAGAGCACTTCGTGAGAATTTGTGCTTTAAGTTGCAGTCCAACTGTTGACTCTTTAAAAGAGTACATCTCATTAACCAGGTCTACATTCTTACAGAAGTAAGAGGTTATAGATTAAAACACCATGGTTTACTTTATGAAAGGCCTCGCATCAAGACTATAGAATAGAGTCGTGCAATGGGTTGGTAAGATTGAGCAAATCAAGAGGCTTTAACAGTAATTAATAGAAGCTTAGGTTGAAAAGAATGTAAGTCTTACAAGCAACGTTATTGAAAACTGCCTTAATGGTGACTGTTCTGAAATTCAACGAATTTTGCAGCTACCTCGCAATATGGAAGCATTCTCTGATAAAATTGTTGCAGAACTCTTTAACTCTTTAAGAATGTTAACATTATGCACTAATTAGCAAGGACTTTCAATTAAAAGCCTTCAAATGAAAGGTTGAGTGTGAGTGAAGATTTAGAAAAACTGCCAGCAAAATCTTGGATTTAAGTTGTATAGTTCACAAGTTTTGTGCATTAACTACATTTGCGATAACTTACAGTCAAGCCATTTAATTCATTTTGGTATAGGAAATGGCAAGACCTTAATTTTTATTGCGCTAGCCATTCTTATAGCTCTTAAAACCAAGCTATCCGTAATCATAATTGGTAAGAATGAGCAATTGGTATAGAGGGATTTCAAGAAATTCTAAAAGTTAATTAGTGCAATGGCTCTTAATTCAAACTTTAATTTCATTGCAAGAAGCGCAGGTATTTATTTCTTTACTCAGCCACAACTGAAGAAATAAACGAAGAACCCTAAATTCATGAGTGTGTGGCACGAGAGTATCGTGCTGGTTGATGAGTACGATTGGATTTTATTTGATGGTTCCAGTGAAAAAATTGTAAACTAGCTCAATCTCTTCAAGCAAGCTAAAAGTATTGTTGGTTTTTCAGGCAGCCATCTTACTCAAACCGAATAACAATGCCTTAACTTGGCTTTGTCAAGCACGCCTGTGGTGTTCCCTACACTTGATAAGTTGTTAGGAGACAAGAAAACTTAGCTGCCAGACTTGCTCGTGAACTCAAATCAAGGAGACTATTTGAAAACAATCAAGGAAATCATAAAGGATTAAGTAGCGAATTCCCCAGTTTTTATTGTTGCCTCTGCAAATTACAGCACTATTGAATAAGGCCTTTAATATTCAGGCTTTGATTTCATAAGTTTCAGACACGGCCACGCTGCTGTAATTGAAGCTACCCTTGAAGGCAGGTATTTAATGAAGAATGCAAGCAAGAACTATGGAATTTACTTGTTGAATGAAGCATAGGGTAGAGGCACAGACATTTAAAAGAATGATGAAATCAATCAAAATGGTGGTTCATATTTAATTATCGCTGATGTTTTTACAAAAAGATCTGAAGAATAAATCATTGGTAGGATTGGTAGGCTCAACACCAAAGGTAGATGGCAGAGAGTGTTATATAAACTAGATTCTAAAAGTAGTGCAGAGCAGCTGCTCGTAGTGGAGTAAAATGAAGCAGACCTTAATCTTGATCGCAAGTACAATTTGGTATAATCAATTTTGTAAAATCAATAAGAAGCAATGGAAAATTTAATTGAATCAAACTTAGTGCTTCAAGAATAGATAACTGCAGAACTTTCCAATAAGAATGAGGATGATATGAAGGTACGAGAAATTGTTGAACACCTTATAAGGATCACTGAGAAATCTTATAACGAAGCAATCCATCCAATTGAAGAAGAGAAGAAAGAAAAAATTGAGGAACTTAAAGAGGCTGTCTCAGTTGAGGAACCAACTGAATAAAGTAAATTGGGTTTTTATTAACCAACTCTCATAGAGGTAATAGAAGAGAAGATGAGTTAAAATCCAGTGCTGCAAAACAAACCGTTTGAAGAGGTATAGAAATTGGTGCACAAGAATTTAAAGCGGTAGCACCATGAGATTACTAAGGTTCAAAGCAGAGAGAGATCCAAAAGTAAAAGCAGTACTACAAGTTCAAAGAGAAGATTAGTGAAATGATAATAAAAGCTTGACTAAATCAAAGAATAAAATAAGACTTGAGATCTTTATACTCGTCGCAGTGCCAGAGATAAAACATTCACTTGCACTTATACAGAGCTGCCAGAGAGTGAAGAGACATTTGAAAGATGGTTGAAGGCGGCCTCTAGTGAGAGAATGCACTTTAAAAGCGACATAAATCACAAAAATCCAGAGAGAAAACCAAGATTAAGAATATGAGATTTATCTTAATTTTTTAAAGCAATTCACTAAATTCAAGTTTTTGCTATTAATAGTATATAGAGATTCATGAAGGAATAGAAGCAGCAGCATTCAAAATCTGAATTTCTTAGCTGCGCAAAGCAAGCTCAATCAGTTGTTATTGAGCATAAACTGGTCTCTCATCTTGCGTAAGTCAAGCAACTCACTTTCCATATTGTCATGTTCTTGTTTCAACTTTTTAATTTACTGCAAGAAATCCTGCTTATCTTATTTAAAGCTTATTCATAATCTTTTACTTCTTCCATTTAATCACGAGTTCTCTTTCTTTTAGATGAATCCTTTACTAGATTCACAGCCTTACCTCGCTCAGCTACACACGAAATTAAGACAGAGTAAACTTACTGCTAAAGTTAAGGCATCTGCTGAGAGCGTCCACGAACTCGGGTCTCATTTCTATTACGAGATCTCTGCTTTACTCTAGCTTTTCTATTCGTTAGAGTATTCTATCATGAATCATCTAGGAGACACCGTCGGTGTCTAGGGTGAAGAGCGAGTCACAGATCCATTATCTGTCTAGGTGGACCCAATCTCATTCATCTGGCAAGTATTACAGCAGTCTTGCAGATCCTCTTGCATAATCGAGAAAGTCTTAAAATGTAAGTCCATCGATTTGAGGCACTGCTGACACTTTGACGGCGTCTCTTCTTACATACTATAATAACAGTAACAGGGGTAAGTTAATCGTTACTTCTTTCTCTGATCTTATGATTTACTTAAGGAAATAAATGTTGGTGGAGTATGCTTTGGGTAAGAAAGCGTGGCAGTCTTGGGCAAGAAAGTTGTATAACTCTTTCTTACTTATGCATTTCTAGGCGAGTTCTTGACATTGATACCAGTAAGTTATCCTTGGTTCATTAAAATTAAAAGTTAGGTGCCTTTCACCATTTTTTATAGGTCAATTTCGATTCAGGAAGACACTACCATTACTAAAACTAGAGAGTGCTTTTCATGATAATGAAATCTTACCAGCACAGTCCAATTTCCGCTAGCGGAATTCCTACCAGCACCAAGAGAATTCATTATTATTAAATTTAGGAATCAGTCTATGGAATCATATTCTTAAAAACGACAGTAGAGACTCTCAGAATTCTTCAAGTTGGAAGATAACGATTATCATGGTAATAGTTCAAGTGAAGAGCAGAGCTCTTCCAGTAGATCTGAAGATTCTTGCAATAATGCAGATTACTTAACAACTAATATACTTTACTAAAGAAACATAACTCTTGCAGATGTGAGTATAGAAGAAGTAAGTGAAAAGGATATGATTTAATTATTCAATGAAATTCGTGATGAATTTCAGAGTTTGAAATCGACGGATTTATAATAGATCCCAAAGAAAAGTATAGAAAAAGTATTAAAAAAGGAGCTAAAGAATCATTACTTAATGATAATTAAATTAAGACTCTTGGTTAGTTAGTGCTAAAGCTTTACACTGAGTATAAGTAATCAGATTTAGAACCCTAGAGTTTGATGGAACGTTGTTAAAATTTTGACTTAAAAGCTCTTGAAGCCAAAGTTATTGAGAATCATAAAATAAAATATTAAATTCCAATTTTTGGTTAGCACACACAATTGAATGCAATAATTCCTCGTAGACTACAAAAGTAGTTAAGAAAGGAGAAATAATTGTAAGAGAAGGAACTTAAACTTGCAGAGGAGTCACTTAGATTAAGAGTTACAGAAAAGTTAACTTTCCTCTAAATAATGGATAGACTTGGTATATCATACTATAAATTAAGAAGGTACTTAAAAAGCCCAATCAAGAAAGCTTAATTTTGGAATCTAAAATAAATTAATAGAGGCAAGAATAAGAAACTGCATAGCAGAGCACGCACTCATATCGTGAATATGTTAATGTTTAACACTTAACCAGTGCAGGTTTCTGATATACAGCACAGTTTACAGAAGAATATTTAGTTAAGGTGTAGCAAGTAAATGATAAGAAGATTCTTGAAAAATGAATTAATGATGACTTATAAATAAATCAAGTAAATTTCAACCCTACACAATAGCAATAGTAGTAAGTTATAAAGATAGTATGCATCTCAATAATTCGTGGAACACTTAAGTAAGGGTAGGAGAATAATAAATATTGATGAATCAACTCTTAACTAAACAGATTAAAGACACAGAGGTTGGACTGCCCCTTATGTAAAAAATAGAGTTACAAATTCACAGAGACTAAAATAAAGGAATTTAATTATTGGAGTTGCAAGTACAGGAGAGCTGTACTATACAGTTAATCATGGAAGAACTAACTAGCACTCATTTATGGACTTCCTATGTAAACTAGTTAATGTATTGGATTCAGTTGACACTAGTTGGAGAGAAAATACTTTAATTCTACTTGATAATGCACCTTACCACAGATCACAAAGTATTATGAATAAGTTCCTGGATTTGGCTTTGCCAATAATGTTTTTAGGGCCTTATCACTATAGAATTGCACCTGTTGAATTAATGTACTCTTGGATCAAAAATCGAGACTTGAACCCTCTGAATACCAGGGCGTAATCAAAGTAAGTCGCTTGGAGTTCACCTTTTTAGGGGCTACTGGGCAGCATTCATGAAAGAGCTGAGCATGAATATTAGCAGTATCAACTAGAACTTGGTGAGGCGCTGCTTTTATCACGTGTTGACAGCGGCCTTGGAATCGATTTCGCTAAAAGATTTGTGAGCTAGGCGAAAGTGCGAGGTTAATAAGCGGGGCTTGCTAGCAAGAGTGGCCTAATTTAATTCGATTTTTGCGAGTATTAAAAATTATTAAGGAGAGCTTTTTAAGTTGAATTAAGAACAGTTAATTGAATTTGAAATGAAAATTGCAAGGCTCTTACATTCAATTTCCCTTGAATTTCTAGTTAATTATTCACGCTTTTTATAGGCAGCGAAGAGCGAAGGTAGCAGGTGAGGACTTGGAAAATAGGGACGAGTTAGGGCGGCGCGTGAACAGGCACTGGTACAGGCTTGCGGGTTTAAGGGCACAAAAAAATTGAGGGGAAGTTTTAAAGTTTAAGTTTAAATTATCAAGAATAATTAGAGTGTAATTAATAAAAAATGAAGGTAAAGATAAAGCTAAAAGTTAATTCAAGTTCAAAATTAAATAAAGTTCATAAAGGGTTAAGAAAAATAGCAGCAATTATAATAGTCAAGTTAAAAGTTATTGAAAAAAAGATAAACCTAACTAAAGAAGAAAGAATAATTTGTTATTAATAATATTATTATAAAAACTAGCAACGCTTTTATCGAAAGTGAAAAACCATTCATTTTGAATATTTGAAGTTTGGGGTTTTCGATTTCACCGTAGATTTTTCCTTATAAGCACCTATCAATTATAATTTTTATAATATTAATTTTTTATCTCAAAAACTTTCTTTTCAAAGTTATTTTTCAACAAACTTTTACTTTCAACTCAAATTGGCTATAAATATGATGAACAGGATTTCTTAATTAAAATCAAATTAACAATTAAATTTAAATCATTTCCCAGTAAATTAATCAAGTGATTTTAATGGGCCTAACAAGTTTATTTAAAAAGTTGATCTATCAAAAGTTTTACTTAAAACAAGTCTTAATTAATAAGATTAAAATGAAAAGAATATTAAAATTAAATGCAGCAAAAATCAAACTATGAATCTTAGAAAATTTCAAGCTTAACTAAAAGAATTTTTAGTCACAATATTTTTAAACTGGATAATAAAATTTAAATTCAAATTAATTTAATTAGGACTTGCCTCAAAATGGATAATTTTCCAATTTAGATATCAATAAAAGTGAAATAAATTAAAATTAAATTAATAAAAAAGAATCAGAGCATAATTTACATTTATTTAGATAGTTGGTACGAGTCGCACCCGACGTTTATTTTTCTAGTTAATAGACATTTTTATTAGAAGTCGCGGTCGGAAAAATGTACTCAACTTAGATAATATCTGAAATTAAAGTTGATTCGATAAATTAATTAAATACAATTTGCAAATTAGAAATTTAGAACCTTTTCAAGGTATTTTAGCTATTTAATGCTTTAAATTAAATCATAGGTTCTATGAAATATATTTGCAAAGAATAATGCATTTAATAGCTATTCTTTTCACTTTAAGATATCAATAAAATCGAGGAAATTTAAGCAACAACATTGGATTTGATTTAAATAAAATTCCAGGATTAATTCAAGACTCAAATAATAATAGTTTTAGGCTTGCTACAATTACTAGATTTTCGAATATAAATTCGTAAATTTTGATAAGTAAAGAGGATCAATAATTTCAAAACTAAATACATTATAAACTTCAATTTTGTTAATTGAACTGTTCGATCAACCAAACTTACACTATATAGTTCTAAAAAAATTCGCAGGAACTGGTATTTCTTTGAAAAAAATGATAAAATTGTCCAAATAGTTTCTTAAATAAAGTTAAGCGCTATACTAAATCAAGTAGATAATGCCTAAATTAGTGAATTTCAATTTATGAAAGAATTTCTAGGTGCCGAAACAAACTTTATGGATTAATTCAATAAACTGAAAATAATAATTCAGAAAGCGTAGAGTGCTCAATTATGCTCAGCAAATTTTACAGTTAAAATAATTATGATTAAATCTTGCATAAATGGCGAGAATTCCTTGATTTCGCAAGAAATGTAGCAATTAATGATGAATTGTATAGAATCGCGCTTAGCGCAAAGTCCCTACAACTAAATAAATAATTATTAAAAAGAAAATTTTAGTAACCCAACTCCCCTTTAGAAGTAAAAAATTAGCTACTTAAATTCAGCAATAACTAGCCAAAATCTAAATTCCAATCCAAGCGAATTTCCAAAAACTACTATAAAAACTGCAAATTCTGTAAAAGAGAAGCAAAGAATTGCAAATGCCTTTTTTTAAATAAAAATCAATAATAAAAATGATTAAATCGCTTTGAGCGATTGCATTCCTTGTATTATTTAATTTATATTAATTTCTTTAAATACTATTTGTTCTCTAAAATGCCTTATATTAATATTCCCTCGTTATTTATTTATTTCAAATTAATTAATTTAAAACTGGTAACTCTGACACTTTATCTATGATAAATATATAATTCCAATTTACTTACTCTTTCTTAAATTTCAAAATTATTATTAATAAATCTCAAAATTCATGATTTCATCTAATCTTTCCTATTTATAATTAAGAGAGTTCTTTTAAAATAATTAAATTAAAAATGAAAGCAAAAATTAGAGTACTAAAATCAATTAATTAAAAACAGTTCCTAAGTATTTAAAAATTAAATAAATATATATATACAATAAAAAGTTTGGGTAAATCAGGGGGAATATTGAAAGAAATTGAAACAGTTTAATTTTAAATTATTTTATAAGAGTGAAAAAAATTACCATTTTCGGGGATCAGATAAATTGAATATTCAATTAAGTAGCTAAGCCTATTAATATAATTCATTTTCAATTTTAAAAATAATAATAATAATAATAAAATAAATAAATATACTTGTATCAACTATACCAAAATACTATGACGAAGAAGATGAAGATGAAGATGAAAAAATCTAAACTTGAAATTAAAAATGAATTTTTGTACTACTAAATTTAAATACACAGAGATCTAAAACCTGAAAACATTTTGATAGATAAAATAAAAAATGAAAAATATAATGCACAGAGTTTAAGCCAGAAAATTTAGAGTGAACTCTGCCACTTTTTTTTACAATTAAATTCAAATTAAAAAAATGAAGAAGATGAAGAAGATGAAGAAGAAGAAAAAAAAAACAAATTTAATTTATTTATAATTTAATTTAAATTAAAAGTTTAACCCCACTCCCTTTTTTTCCCATATTCCCTTACACTTAATTCATATTTTAATTTAATAATTAATTTAATTTATTTAAATATTCAAATATGCCTCATTTTTTCCACATTTTTGATTCAGTAATTAAAAAAGATTTCGGCGACCACATTTCCGATTTTCATTTTAATTTTTTAATTCTTGCACTACGATTTTCGCTCGATTTAATTCTGCAAAAATCAAGGGCAAAAAAAAACGCGGTTTTCCGAGAAATTCCAAAATTCGGGAGGTCATATCCGTCTACTACAAAGTACTTTAATTTTATAATCCACGTTATTTCGTATTAACACATTTAATTAAATTCGTTTACGCACTTATCAAATTCTTATGCACATACGTATTGGGGTTTATATATATATATATATATAAAACCAGTATTATAATTTCCCTAAAGCATTGAATAATAAGAATAATATATATTAATATTTGAGAGCTGGTAGCAGATGATAGTCGAAGAAGACTAGTAAATTCAAAGCAACCTCCCAGATTCCATATTGGATAATAACAATTGTGAGAGTGACTTTGAAATTAACAGACACAGTAATTTCAGCAGCAACAATATCAACATGGATTAGTTAACTATGCTTATATAAACATAGTTTATTAAGTCAACATGAATAACTAGCTTAATTCTTATTTAAATGTTTTTTAAAATATATGCTTCGTTAACAACCAATTGTATTGAGTAATTTTTCACAACTAGGTCAAGACATTAAGAGAAACCTCTTCGATGCTTGATCAAAAATATAATGCTATCTTATTAATATATAAATTAAAGAGTAAGATTAAATAGACTAACATCCCTTATAAAACACCTTGAACTTTACTATCAGGTAATTTTAATTTTAGTAAGCAAGTTATGAGAGAATACAAATAAATTCTCTCTCTTTTTGTTTTAGAAATAATATTTTTTTCATTTATATTTGCTATCACATCAATCGCAAATAAATTTACACTGAACATTATATGGGGATATTATATTAAAATTTTATTGTTATCAATGAAATGAAGTGAGACATTAAGAAATTAATGAATCAAAATTTAAACTTTTAATACAAAAAAAGTAAATTAGAATATAGTATTGTTTTTAAAATTCTTTTAATTTTTTACCTAAAATCATATAAAATTGATACTAAAAAATTTCAATCTGTAAATTATGTGATGAACTATGGCTTGATATTAGTAGTTGTAATATCATCAAATTTTTATCTAATAAAATTAGCCAGGTACTGGTCTGGGTTCAGCTCCATTAAGTTGTCTTTGTATATCAATCTAGAAATAGATTGAATTTTACTGGAGGATGATGAACTGAACATTTCTATCAATCTGAATTCCCGATAAACCCCAAAAAAATTATTCATAAAAATGATACATGAAGTGTACGGAAATTTACTAATTATTAGGGGAGATAAAATTTAGTTAATAGGGTTTAAGCGCTTATCAATTCATGAATTGAGACATCTCTGACTACTATCTTAGCGCCAGTGTCCTACTCAATTTCATCTTTTAAATCTATCACAGTCTTTCTTATCAGTCCTTCAAATATACATCCGTTACTTTTTGGAATCTCTAAATCATTTAATTAAAGATTATTTCAGTACTATTTATGAATGTACTTTGTGGTATGATAAGTTCTCTTTGACCATACCTGCTTTTCCAGTATATGAATACATTTTGAACTGTCAGTTCCTTGACGTAGTCATCTAGCATCCATAATATGTCATCATAGCCCTATTCTTTAGCTTCCTGAACTGTTGTTCACTGATAAAAATAATATTATCCCCCTACAACCAAAAACAATTTTATCATGGATTACTATTAAATGTAAATCTGTTGGTAGTAGAGACCCCAAATTTCCACTGAGTCTTAGTCTTCCATGTCCCAGTGGCCAACTTTTGACCACGTTACTCGAGCACTTAACTTTTAAGTCAGATTCATCGATTATAGTTGGATTTACTATCGCATATAGCTTAGTCTCTTAACTTGACTTTATTCCTAATACCTTTTATAAATAACAATTATATCCAGCAACATACTATATATTTATCTAAATTGTAATATCATCAAATACCTTATAAGTAGAGATGTGGACTAATCTCACGTATAGTTGTGGCTTTAATTTTTTTCTATCTAGTCGGCTTTCGTCATCAATTCCAATAGTAATTAATCTCAATAAATGATGAAGATATAATTAAGCGCATGTTTAATATATAAGATTCCAATCAATGACTTGAGTTTATTGCCTAAACGATCCTGATGAAAATCTATCTTGTCTATTTGCGGGAACCATTTGTACTCCAGCTTTATCAACTCACCCAAACACTTCATCAGCTCATTTTTATCAATATTTTTAATTTAATTAATATAAAAATTCAATTCTTTTAGAGTTAATACTATCATATAATTAGTATATTATAAAGGTGAACTATTTTAAGGGTAAAGAAATATTTAGATCAAGAAATAATATATAAAAATATATATAAATTTATCAAAGAGTGGCATATCTAGATAATCAGCCGAATCATAAAAGCTCTGCAGCGTATCCTCAACCCTGAAAGCCTAAGCAACTCCAGATTCTTTATTCTGATAGACGGAGAGCCCTTCGAAATGATTTATTGCATAGTGCAAACATGAAGCAGTTGTGTGCACTGGGAAGGGAGCGTATGGCGTTATCTTTGGTTTTTGCCAACCGCCTAATTCCAGGCTGTAGTCCACTTGAAACATGTGATCACTGAAGTTCATACCAAATTGATTTATGTTGATTAAAAATAAAGGATTGATTACTATGTTGTGATTTTGAAAGAGTTCTTTTGATAAGCCATTTACAAAAACTATGTTTATAAAATTAATTGAAAATGGTCTAGATCACGTTTCTAATTAGGATCAAATTTTGATTAACTAGCAACTTATATATCAAGGTCCTTAGCCTATAAAATAAGAGATTTAGCAACATATTGCTAGTAGAATTCATTAATAATTACCAAAAAAGATGGGTAAATTCTTCCTTTAAAAGCTTGAGCAGGGGCAGCTGACGAAGCTTATCTTTAGGATATCTTTTGAAATAGCTAAAAGCACCTATTCTTCAAGAAAATGAAAATATAAATCAAAGTTACTTTTGTTATATAAAAGCGTTTAAGATTTTGCATAGAATTAATTTGGTTTTTTAATTAACTTATAACATCAAATTCTACTATATAATTGATTCATGAAATTTCTTTTAGATAGAGCTAAGCATTTTAATTCAAAATAAAATACAAGATGTAGGAATTCACAAAATCATATTAATAGATATATTATTCAATTGATTAGGGATTCAGATTTTATATACACTTTGAGAATATTTGATCCAAGAAATTTATATATAATATCTTGACATAAATAATCAGATCCTATTTTAGTATATCTCCTAGAATCAAATATTCTTTTTCAAATTATTGAACAAGTCAATAGTATTTTTTATATTGAAATTATTAGAATTTAAATAAGTTCTATAATCTTGTCTATACTTTAATAATTTTATTAATAAAAATGGAACTATTACTTCACTAAAGTTTAGCGCATTACCCAAATCCCTTACTAACCAGCCCAATTGATTTTTTCAATTAATTTTTGTCTTCAGTTGACACAGCTTTCAAAGGCATCTACAAGTGGTCAGGCTTCACCTTTGGTTTTAAATTTATGAAAATAAAAGTAATATTAAATTTAAAAATACATTTTTGCATTTAATTTATTATTGAATATAATATCAATTACGTAGATTGATATTATAATTAAATATAGTTTAGGAGGGATAATCCTAGACATATTATTCATTTTATCAGTCACT
This sequence comes from Oxytricha trifallax, assembly GCA_000711775.1. Classification (NCBI taxonomy): domain Eukaryota; phylum Ciliophora; class Spirotrichea; order Sporadotrichida; family Oxytrichidae; genus Oxytricha; species Oxytricha trifallax. The sequence continues at coordinate 12,885 of ARYC01017766.1, forward strand.
AATAAGTTCTATTGGGGTTTAGTACAGCAAATCATTTGAGATGCAAATGGTACACTAATCTTCGCAGCTGTCATCCTCTATGGTTATGCAATAATTGAGACACCCAATATTTCAATATGTAATTTATATAATAATTATTTACTAAAATTATTTACATTTACATAAATTCTTGTATTTCTAGTATGATTCCAATTAAAATAAAATTCATAATATAAATATAATTAAATATATTTATGTGATAACATAATGCTGTGCTTTTTAAGCGCAATTGATGATGGTTATCTTCAACAATATTAATACAAAAATGTATTGTAAATATAGAATTGACATAAATATTTAAAACTATTCTATTTTATAAATATGAATGGTTGAAATCAGTGGTAGAGCTTTTAACAATAATCTAAGTTGGTTTTGCTTTTGTTGCTGTGATTTTGCCTGTATATCTTATTGGACTTGGCTAAGAGAATAATAGCATTATAAATTATTTTATAATAAATTTCTATACATTAAACTTATAATTTTATAATAACATATTTACTGATTATAGATAACTTATTAAAAATAGCAATAATTAACTGTACTATATCACCCCAGCATTAACTTTCAATTTGGGTCCTCAGTGGCTGTTTTACTTATATGTGCAGAAGTTATTTTAAGTGTGAAAAAGATAAAAAATCAACCACGACATTTAAAATTTATTGTAAATTATACGTAAAGTTAAAAAATAATGGAAACATCAGCTTATTTGGTGATATAGAATAATTGAAGAATGAGAATAGTATTTATATACTTTCTATTGTGAAATATTGAATTTAATTTATTGAAAAATATCATATTAACTAAATCCTAGTCTATTTGTTATAATGAGTCTTATAATTCTTTAAAAATAATAATGTGGATTTTTAGTAATTATTATCTCGAAACTGATTTAAATTTGATTAACAGTAGATCTATAATTAATTTTGCATATTTTATATCCTCGTTATGATTAATTAAATAATTTAATTTATCTTATAAGAAATTATAGTAATATAAGAATATAATCTTAACATGGCTAAATCAGATAATTTCGATCTCTTCCAGTGGATTTACATTCACAAATTAAAATTAAAAATGAGTGAGTGATTACAAATGTTTCTTAGAATTTAAATAATTTGATTAGTTTGACATCACTGGGATTAATAACTTTTATACTCTTTACGAAGTAGTACTTCAAATACTACCCTAATATAAAAAATTACTTCGCTCAGACATCCATTGTCTTTATAAACTTGAGACAATTATAATTGTTAATTTACATATTAGTAATTTAGTTCACATATGCAAAGGACTAACTATATAATATTTGTAGTTTAGTTCTGAGTTTCCTAGCAGAATTAGTTTTGAAGGCTATAGCACTTCTTGGAGTGGAATATATAAATATAATTATTATTTATAAGATTATTAACAAATTAATGGGTTTAACTATAGAATTTTCTAAATTAAACATAAATAATATATTAATAGGAGTAGAGATAAGAGGCAAAAAGTTTGGGGATTATGTTGATAACCAGGACTTATATATGGACGATACACTGCTATGCTGCTATAATTTATCTAATCAGGCACCTGACTATCTATTGGTTATGGGAGTTCTCCTGCTTCAGATAAAATGGGGTAGAATTCCACAACTATATAGTTTATAGCATTATTTATATGTTATTGAACCACTCAGCTCGATGATATGCTTACAGCATAGCTAATATTGAATGTTATTTATTGATTGCATTCAACTGTCTACAAATAAAACTCGGTGTCTTATTGAAGTAATTTATCTACCTGGGGTTTGGACTGCTCTTCTTCCTGATAATTGTGGCTTGCATTGCTGAGGTGCATCAGTCCTGCCCGCATATCTTAATTAAAGAGAGACACTTCGGCAATGATTCATTTGACATTGCACTCTACTCCTTTTATGCTGGCATGCTGATTTCCATTGACCTCGGTTTCTAATTAAATTTAAATAATAATCTATTTATTGCATTTTTATGATGAAAAACTGGAATTCATTAAAATCTCTTTAGACATTATATGGTATAATATTTGCAATTATTTAAATGAAATAAGTGTTTCTTAATGACTGGGATAGGAATGAAAATATATTACACCAAGCGAATTGCGTAAGAGCATCTATAAATACTTCCAAAGAAAATGATTATAACATCTTGTGAAATAATGAGGAAGAAGTTATTTGCTACATTTGTGGGACTGGTAATTTCAAATTAATTCACTAAAAACCAATTCTCAATTAATCATTAATAATTATAATTTGGTAGTATTTACTACTTTGAGAGTGGTTATCGTATTCAAGTAATTTTTAGCACCAGAGACTCCTGACTTCAATTTTGGATTACTAGAGAAGCCTAATATAATTAATTAAATAATTTGATTAATAAATCCCAGATTACTATATTATCAAATAGGCTTTGTATATAGCTTAAAAATTATATTGTTATGTTTTTTATAACTTGATCTCTTTGTTGCAAGCATTAATTGCAATCTTCTATATTGGACTATTAGGGAATCTAATTAAATTACAACTTATGGCTTTGGATCTCGAACAAAGAGCAGAATTATTCCCTGAAGAGTAATTTGAAGATAAAATCATATGCATTTTTAAATTCATTAAAAAATACCATCAACGTTTATATTTAGAAGATAGAGAAGGGAGATTTTAAAGGAGAGCGTTGACAACCATATAGGAACTTGATCATGAGTCAGACACCTCCAGTATGATGTCTTAGACAGATTTCGATGATTAAATGCAAAATACTAAGAAATTCCCATCTATTCGAAATTATATAATGTTAAGTAATTATTTCATAATTCGCTATTTTTCCTATATAACTCTATAGATATCTTTAATTGGAATTATGAAAATTATATTATCTGTCGGCTTTATACGATCAAAATCTAAATTATTGAAATTTCAGGAGTAATAAGAATTAATTAGAAAAATCAGTGAATATAACAAATAGCCACCCAATTTCTCATTTTAATATATTGTCTGTTATTTTTAGCAAAATCCAAATTGAAAATTTAAAAGAGAATTAAGTAGAAATTAAACTAATTTTCTATAAATTATATATTTCTCATATTAATCGCAATAATAACAGATTAGCTCATAAGTAAGCTACAACAATTAATATATAGAATCTAAGAATAGTGGATCAAGCAAAGAAAATTTACTAAGCAAAGATTACTAAAACAATTCACAGTATAGACCTAGAAAATATAGCAATAACATCCAAGATATTGTTTTTTAACTTATTAAATAATTAAACAATTTAATAATGGAAAATTATTTACTATTAATTGATATGAATTGTTAAATTTAATAATCGCGTATTATTTTTTCTGATATCTTACTAATTCGTTCATAATTTATATTTAATTACTTTTCTTGCAATAGCGATGATTAACAATAAAATAACTTAAACACTCCTAATAGAATATACCCTACTCTAAGTCCTTCTTCTAGATAGTAGTAATACGAGTAGCAGTAATTAACGCATGCATCTTCTTAATTATAATATGGAACCTAAATCAACACTATCGAGAGACTGTCAACCAGCAAGACTTTTCAGGTTGATGAGTTCAGTCCTTATTTAATTTCCTCACCTGGAGGAATCAATGTATAAAAGTAGTAGATATTTAACTAGTTTAAATGCTCAATTTATTGTATAATTAGATCTATAAATTTAATTAAAAATAATGATAGAGACTCTTCTCAATACAGAGATCTTAATTACTTAGATCATAGCATCAAAATTTAGATTATATAAAATTTCAATTTGAATTTCATATTAATTTATTCTATGAATTAAAAAAATTGAAACAGATATTAATAGTTCAAGGTGAAATAAGTTTCTAATATTTACAGACCAAAATTCATAATAAAACACTTAAAAAGCCAAATTTAAAAATACAGCACCGAGAAGACACCTAGAAATTTATATATTTCTGAATCATAATAATTATAATATAAAATCTATCTTTCCCATATATTATAGAGCATTTAGAGCAATAAAAGTAAATATAAAATTTACTTCAATTTATTTATATTTTAAAATGTCAGTTATGCAGGCAATTTTTTATTAAAATAATCATTTACAATTTCTATTATCTTAAAATTTAGTATAAAATTTATTTTACAATAAAAAATAATTACAATAATACTTTCACGATAATATAGCTTAAAACATAAATGATTTTTCTATCAAATTAAAAAACCTATTTAAGATAAGGTATATTTATATATTTATTTTATTACAATAATGCGATTAAGTAATAGCAGCTGACTTAATCATATATATTATATATATTAACAAAATATAAACTATTGAAATTTTTATGAGGAACAAGAGTAGCTTATAATAATATATATTTATAAAAACATATTATTATACAATTTTTAGCTTTTTCGATCAATTCAACGAAGATGAACTTTTTTAATTCAAAAATTCAACGAATTAAAATCTTACAGATAATTTATCAAATGAATATTGCAGATAAAGTATTATAAATAATTTATTTCTATTTATAGATCAATATTTGAAATTAAATCGAACTATGTCAAATTTAAGAATGGATTTTATTGTGTGGCTCTTGTATAGTAATAAAATTAATACAAAATTTTTAATTAATAAATGTAAATTTAATTTAGTATGCTTATTATAAATTTAAAATTGGGCATAGGAGAGAATACTTAGGATCTAAATAGAAGTTTATTAATATTTTTATTTATTTAAATCTTAAGAAATTATTTCATTATTTCATCTTTTATAATTAAATAGCGAGCAAAAAATAGAAAAATACAGATAATAAAAATATAACAAATCATAGAGACTCTCAGTAAGTTGTTATTAATAAGGAAGATCAGATTAATTAAAGGTAAAAAGCTAAAATTAAAGAAAAAATTGAATGCAACTTCGATTACCTGCTACCTCTATAATCAAATCAATAATAATTTACCAGCAACTAAAATTAAGATCCAATATTATATATAAAAGTAATTTTTATGGTATGATTGATATTTTTATTCAATTATAAGGTTTTAATAATATTAATAAGTAGCTAGATAATATAAGAAAATACAAAAAAATAGGCTAAATAATAAATCATTGATAATTTAAATAATAGGCCACTTTAAGATCAATTAATATTAAATATTTCAGCCACAACTCTTTTTTAATTTATATAATTTTTATAAAATAACTATAAAAAATTAATTTAAAATGATATAATATAGGATATTATGGAATAAAAATAGTTATCAAACTAATAATTATAATGTAATGCTAAAAATAAATTTTATTAAAAAATGGTAATATCCTTCATTTTTATTGTATCATTGCATTATTGAATCCTTATAACTACTATTTGTTGCAAAAATAACTAAGAAATTTCTATATTTTATAGAGATAAAATGCAAATATTATTTTGAATCTATATCTTACTCAGATTAGTATTTAAGATTATATTTAATTATAATCTTTAAAAACCTGCCAAATAATAATATTAATAATTTTTAATTATAACTAAACTATCGACAATTTATCACCAAAATTAAAATCAATTTATAATTATATACAATTTTTTATTATAAACTCCAACTATATAAAAAAGAATAAGATGCAAAACTGAAAATTATAGAAATCAAGATTTAACAAAATGTTGTAAGGAAAATATATTGTAAAAACAAGGGTAAATTGAGGAGATTGATGTTGAATTTTGCCACTTAAAAACTATTAAATCTAAGCATAATAGATAAATTAAGGGTTTTTAAATAATTATATATTACTAAAATTCAAACTACTAATAAATGATAAAGTTTGTTTTCAATGAATAAATTGCAGTAGTGTATATAAATTAAAAACGATTCATTTTATAAAGTTATAATGAAATATTTTTTTAAAAATATTTTTTGAATAAAAATATTATTGTTATATAGGATAGTATAAATTCTGAATATTTTCCTTTGAATAAATAAATAATTAAAAATCAATTAAAAGTTATTGTTTTTAAATTATTTCACTGAAAAAGTTAAGAATTAAAATATATATACTGATTCTCTCCAAATAAATTAAATATTTTAAATTAATGATTCCTAAAAATAATTGTAATCTAAAAATAATATGCTTTCAGTTTTCATATTCTATTTTCTTATTACAAATAATTTAAGTTTCATTTTAAAGAGGGGGAAAATATACTATAAATTTCTTGAACACAATAATTATATAAAATTTGAGTAATAAGTTATTAATAATCTGTATTTTATTTGAAATTTTACAATTCCAATAGCTACTCAAGTTCAAATTATATTATTGATAAATTAAGGCCCTTTGTGATAATATTATAAAATTTATTTTTTTATCTATAAATTTAATTGATAATGGACTTGGATGATAATTTGAAATTCGTTGAGACACTAGGAAGCGGAGCTTATGGTGAAGTGTTTTTAAATAACAATGATAATAAAGAAAATAATAATAATCTTAAAATATAGATTTAATTTGTTTGAGGTTGCGAAAGAAATCGATGATTAAGAATAGAGATTTGCAATTAAAGCTATTTTAAAACAAAATAAATATATAATTTTAGACAATCATAAGTTTAACACACCCGATTTTCTCTAAGAGTTGGAGAAACCGAAACATAAAAGAGCATTAAAAATTATTTTTATAAAGTTTGCCAAATGATAAGCTTGTATAAACATTGTTGAATTTCTTCATAAAAGTTGGACTAATTATAGAATATGCCCTGATCTCAACTTTGAAATGTAGATACTATTGGAACTATACAACCAAAGTAAATAATCTTTATATTTAGAAGAGATTTTGTGATCTAAGAAAAAAAAGGAAAAATACCTTACCTGTAAATTTGGAAAGGATATTTTGTTTTCGAGTAATAAATCATAAGATATTCACTAATTAACCAGTTTTTTTCTTTTTATATCGATTCTCCACATGTGAATTTGACTAAAAATTAAAATAACTAAAAGGAAGAGCTTTTTATTTATAGTGCTGTCACCACGTATCATATAATTTATTGAATGAGTTGATTTGATACTAATTTAGCATAAAAAAGGGATATGATTCAATTATTTTAGGTTATTATTAATAATAACAATCTTAAGATTTTAAATTTTATAGAATATCAAGAATTGATTTAAGATAAATAAAATTATTTTTAAGTTTAAAATTTTTTTAAAAAGATTAATTAGGAAGTAATAGATTTAATGATTATTATTATATATTAGCTATGAAAAAATGTAAACTAGCAATTGAATACTCAAGATTTTCTAATATAAATGAATTATTTTTAAGGTTCCTTAAGTCTATAAAGCAATTATTTTGAATAGAAACTATTATAAATATTATAAATCATTAAATTCTATAAAATTGTAAATCAAAAGATTTTAATAATATTTATAATTTTTTGTATTGAGAAATCCAAAATTAGAGAAAAGTGCATTAGTTTATTGATCCTGAACGAAATCAGACTATAA